>APFE031562085.1:145402-268416 GCA_000404065.3 Pinus taeda | reverse complement strand
AATGTTAGAATATGAATTTGAAAATTATATTCATTTATAAATGTTAAATATAATACTGATATTATTAATTTCACAAGCACACTTATATTGTAGAAAACTAGCGAATATAGAAAAATTTCAATCCAATTTCCGTACGAATAATGATAACTAATTTACTTTTAAATATTTTATTACTAAAATATCATGATTATGTTTCTGTGTAGTGTTTAAAACGAGAAAGTGCGAATATGGAAGAAAGGATTGAAATTCTTGAATCCATGCAAAGGTAACGAACGTTCAATGTGGATCCATGCAAAAGATTGAACTATTTTATCTTATCAATCTATCTTGTATTCGAATTTAGGATGTTTTGTTGCACTTGTTGCAGAAAGATGTTGGGCGAGGAGCTGGCATCATGTGCATTGAAGGATTTGAATCAGTTGGAGAGCCAGGTTGAACGAGGTTTGAGAAATGTACGAGCGCGAAAGGTAGTTATAACATGATACTACTACTAATATTCATGATGTATTGATGTAAATAGTATTGTTTTAATTGTAGTTTCCTGTCTGACATCTCAGACTGAAATATTGGTGACTGAAATAGAGCAACTTCAAAGAAAGGTACATCGCTTGCAAGATTCATTCGAGAATTTAGAATTAGATGCTTGTTAATGTGGAACACAAATATATATAATTAAATTGAATTTGAATTTAGATTATTGGTGGGTGATAGTAATCATTGTGATTGAATTTATGTCATAAAAATATGAGATTGAATTTGTAATTTTTTAAGCTGATATTATATTAGAGAGATTGGAGAGAAAATGCTTATAAGATAGAATTGATCATTCATAAATTAGGAATGAAGATCTTCTACTTAACTCATAATGACAACTATACATGACATGGAAGCATTACTTCCAACACCCTCCCTCAATGCCTACATGGAAAACATTGAAAACACATATTACAGTAATAAATGAATCTTTGTGGGATTTGTATAATATGGTCATCACTAGCACTCATATCTACTGTGAAATAATCTTTGTGGGATTTGTCTAATATGGTCATCACTAGCACTCATATCTAAGCTGAAATTTCACAGTTTCAACTCTTTTCTTCACCACACTTTCAAGCTTCTCACTTGATTCATTTAAGACATAACCCCTTCATGCAGTATTGACACTTCTCAGCCTCTTGGAGCCCAATACTGAACCATCATATAAAACTGTTGCCAGCCATTGAATCCACTGCTCTCCTCAGCATTCATCAATTGTCTAGAATAGCATTATTAGTAGAGAACAATTTTACAACTTGACCTTGTGTAAAATTACTTGTTCTGACAATAACTTATTCTGATGATCACATTAATCTATTAAATAAATAACATGTTCTTTGTGGCTTTGCATCATTTGATTCTTACACAATATCATAACACAATACTTGTGCAATTGACACAACAAAATTACGCACTATCGAGAAAACGAGACTCCCTTACTCTCTTTAGTATCCCAATAATCACCTTTGTTGTCGTTCTTCCAATCCGCTTATTTTTTTAACACAGATCCATGAAGTTCTGCCAATCGACTAGTTTTTGAACACATATCCATGCAGTCTTACACTATGATACAACACGCATGCCACCAGCCACATAAATTTAGGCATAATTACAAACAAACTCAAATGTAGGCTCCACACATATGCTCTCAATGCACAGCTCCAGCCTTGGCTCCACCACGGACAACTCGAGCCTCCACACTCGGCTCGAACACACAATCTTACACATAGGCTCTTCGTGATCTCAGCCACAGGTGCCTTATCTTTTTCACTCTGCGGACTCCTCACGCAGAAGTGTTTGTGCGTAGATCCGAGAATTCAGCGGTAGTGAGTCCATTCACGGCCGACACTGTAAGATTTTTGAGATACAAAATCTAGATATGCAAAATAATAAACAAGCTTGCAAGAGAAGGAAGGAAGGGAGCAAGAATTGAGAAAAGAATGAAAAATTTGATTCTACAATATTATTTTTAGAATAAATACATAAAATCAACTAAGTTAAGCTTAGTTGTACATGCAATAACTAAAGCTAACTAAAGTTAAGTGTGCCTTATCTTATGTTAATGTGTACATGTGCCACATGCAAGCAATAAGTTAACTGGAGCTAATCTAGGTGCATGTACACCAACACAGCTAGTCTAAGTGCATGTACACCAACAGACACTATCGTCATCTTCTTCATGTATTGAGGTTGCGGCCTTTTGATATCAACAAGGGGTTTTGGAGGTCGTCCCTTCTTATAAGTGCCCATGAATTGTGTACAATTTTTATCAGTTACTGCTACTTAGTTTTATACTGAATAACAGTTATGTAACCGAGGAGAGGGTTTTATAAAAAAGACGAATACCCCAAATAGTGTAATTATGGAGAGGGTCTTATAAAAAAGACGAATGCCCCAAATATTGTAATTATGGAGAACCATTGCTGATTTAATAAATATCTAATATCTTGCCCCATGATGTTTCCTTGACACACTTAGGGAGGAGAGGGTCTTATAAAACTGACTAATGCCCCAAATATTGTAATCATAGAGAATCATTGTTGATTTAATAAATATCCAATCTCTTACCCGTGGATGTTTCCTTGACACACTTAGGGATGAGAGACGTACTGAGGGATGCACTGTGTATTTATGAAGGGTTAAACATAGTGTATCCCCCATTGAAGCCCATGTCGGAGCCTAGTTCAGTCGTTGGTGGTTGTGGTGTTGGAGAAAGACACCCAGAGCGTCGTGCTGTTGGAGAAAGACACTCAGAGCATTCATTGTTGAAAGGTGATGCCCATGCCATGTCGTCGTGTGTTGGAGCCCACATCCGCCATTAGATCCTGTCTGTGTTGAAGACTGCTGCCGAGAGGTTGACGAGGAGCTGCTGCGAGGTTTTTTCAAGAGGAGCTTGCTCGGATTTTGTTTTTTTGAAAGAAGAGGAGCTGCCCCCGACTTTTGAAAGAAGATATAGTTGCTGCCGATTTTTTTAAAGAGGAGTTGCGGCAAAGAGTCCATATGTTTGGGAAAAAGCCAACAAAAGTGACTGCCGCCGAGAGGTTGACCCCGCGCCGAAACAAAATGCAGTTTCCATTAGCGGAAATGAGTTCGAGTAATTATTTTTGCTCATTTTTAAATAGCAGAAATCAGAATTGTTTGTTGAGCGTTCGTGAATTTGAAAAACAAATTAGGGTTTGAAGTATTTTTTTTCCTCTGGAAATTATTTCCTATATACTTGAAGTAGTCAATCTTTTTAGTAAGATAAAAGAAATTTTGAAGACAAAAAAAATCAGCGTCAAAAGAGAAAAAGGGGAAACATAATTAGTTTTTTGTGTTGAAAATGTAAATCAGAAAAAAAGAAAAAAGACCTCGTGGAAAATAAAAAATAAAGCTAATTGAAGGCAGATTGTGGAAAATTAGAAAGAAACCCTAGTTGAAGGGAGATTGTGGAAAATAAAAAGGAAACCCTATTTAAAGGTTGATTGTGGAGAAATTCAAATTCAGAAATAAACCCTAGAAGCATAGTTAGAAGCAAATTAGAAAGAAATGGCTAAAATGATGAATGCAAAGTTCGAGGTGGAGAAATTCACCGGCAAGAACAACTTTGCCTTATGGAAATTGAAAGTTAGGGATTTTTTGGTGCAACAAGGGTTGCACAAAGCAATAGACGGGACGAAGAAGAAACTTGTTGGCATGTTAGATTTGGACTAGGGGGAATTGGATGCCCGAGCTCTCAGTACCATTAGGCTATGCATTGCATATGAAGTTTTTTTCAATATAGTTGAAGAAACTTCACCAATAGGTTTGTGGGGAAAACAGGGAACTTTATATATGATCAGATCGTTAACCAACAAAATTTATCTAAAAAGATAATTGTACAATTTTCGGATGAAGGAGGGTACAAAAATTGCAGAACATCTAAATGTTTTTAATACACTTATTTGCCAATTGTCGGAGATGGAAGTTAAAGTTATGGAAGAAGATAAAGCTATCACCTTGTTGTGTTCCCTGCTTGGGTCATGGGACCACTTCATTACCTCTATCAGTTTGAGCACAACTGAGTCCTTGGAATTTGATTCATTGGTGCGAGCTCTGCTAGTTGAAGAAGTAAGGAAGAAGTCCAACATTGAAACCTTTGCATAAGAAGCCATGGTGGCCAAAGGATGGTCAAAAGAAAGAGGGGAGAAAAAAAGGGGCTCATCCAGGTCTAAATCAAAGGATAAAATTGTAAAGCCAAATGTTAGTATTGCAATAAAATTGTACACCTAAAGAAACACTGTTGGAAACATAAAGATTCTAAAAGTCCAAATAAGGAAGAAAATCAAGTTGATTCATGTGTGATAGATGAAGTTTTTTCTGCTTAAGAATTATGTATGATAGATGAAACTTTACCTGTATGTAATATCTCTCAAAATTTTGAAAGTTTATTGTTAGACGCTGGTGCTTCTCATCACATGAGTCCACACAGAAATTGGTTTACCTCATATGACGTTGTAAATGGTAGTTCTGTGTTTATGGATAATAATGTATCTTGTCAGACTATTCGGATGGGAAATATCAGGATTATAATGTATGATAACACAGTTAGAACATTAACTAGTGTTAGACATGTCCCTGAATTGAAGAAAATTTTGATATCTTTGGGAGTGTTGGATTCGGATGGTTATAAGTTTAGAGGTCAGAATGGCGTGTTGAAAGTCTTAAAAGGCACCCTAGTTGTCATGAAAGCAGAAAAGGTCAGAAATCTTTACAGACTCAAAGGAAGTACTCAGGTGAGTGAAGAAATGATTGTGTCAAAAAAATAAGAAGAAGGTACTCGCCTATGGCATCAGCGATTGGGTCACATGAGTGAGAAAGTTCTTCAGGTACCGATGAACCATAAATTACTTCTTAACTCGAAATCCTCGAAATTGGATTTCTGTAAACATTGTCTCGATGGAAAACAATGTAAACAGAGTTTTAAAACTAGAAGTCGTAATAGTAATGAAATTTTGGACTATATTCATTCTGATCTATGGGGACCATCTCCTGTTTTATGGTATAGAGGTGATTTATATTTCTTAATGTTTATTGATGATTTTTCTCGAAATGTTTAGATATTTATGTTAAAGAAAAAGGTTGATGTATGTAATGTCTTTAAACAATTTAAAGCAATGGTAGAAAAAAGAACATGCAAACCAATTAAATGTTTAAGAACTCACAATGGTGGTGAATTTTACTTCTATAGAATTTGAACAATATTGTAAGGATGAATGAATTGTTAGACATAAAACTGTTGTTTATACTCCCTAGCAAAACAGTGTTGCTGAACGTATGAATCAAACTCTGATGGAAAGAACAAGAAGCATGATCAACGATGCTAACCTGCAAAAGGAGTTCAATAGATCACCTTCAGTGGCAATTAATTGTAAAAATCCTGAAGAAGTTTGGTCAGGTGAGTCTTGTGATTATTCACATTTAATGATATTTGGTTGTGATGCCTATGCTCTTATTCCTAAAAATCAGCATTCAAAATTATATCGAAAATTGAAATGTTATGTCTTTGTTGGGTATGACTATGCAGTGAAACGATACAAGTTCTGGGATCCTATTTCGCGGAAGATAGTCATTAGTAGAGATGTAACATTTGATGAATCTTCTATTTTAAAATCAAATGTTGAAAGAATTAAATAGGAACGGGTATCAACAAATCAAAAAATTCAGTTGGAGGCTAAACCTTTTTTTGAAAGTTGAAAGGAAGGAGAGATTTCTGAAGGAAAAGGTGATGAAGATACAAAGGAAACTATTGAAGTTTCTGAACCAGTTCTGCACCAAGTCACTGTAAGAAGGTCTCCAAGGGAAAGAAAAACTCCCAAAAGGTATGAAGGTTTTTCTTCGCCTTTTGCTTTGATTAATGAAGATGGGGAACCTTCTTGTTATCAGGAAGCATTGGATGATACAAATAGCGAAAAATGGAAAACAACTATGGATGAAGAAATGGATAACTTAGCCAAGAACAATAACTGGGAATTTGTAGAAATTCGTGAAGGGAGAAGTGTTGTTAGATGCAAATGGTTTTTCAAATTGAAATGGAAAGTTGATGGAAGTATCGAAAGGTATAGGGCAAGACTGGTTGGAAAATGGAAAACAACTATGGAAGAAGAAATGGATTCCTTAGTCAAGAACAATAGATGGGAATTTGTAGAAATTCCATAAGGGAGAAGTGTTGTTGGATGCAAATGGGTCTTCAAATTGAAATGGAAAGTTGATGGAGGTATTGAAAGGTATAAGGCGAGACTGGTAGCGAAAGGGTATTCTCAGGTTGAAGGTAGTGACTTTCATGAGATTTTTTATCCAGTTGTAAAATTTGTTTCTATTCGTACTGTGTTGGCACTAACTGCATTACTTAACTTTGAGTTAGAACAACCAGATGTTAAAAAAACCTTTCTACATGGTGATTTGGATGAAGAAATATATATGGAACAACCATAAGG
Source organism: Pinus taeda (assembly GCA_000404065.3). Lineage (NCBI taxonomy): Eukaryota > Viridiplantae > Streptophyta > Pinopsida > Pinales > Pinaceae > Pinus > Pinus taeda. The sequence continues at coordinate 261,925 of APFE031562085.1, read as the reverse complement.
TTTTGTACAAGATCGCAGCAGAAGATTAGTTTGCAAGCTGAGGAAATCATTGTATGGCCTGAGGCAGTCTCCGAGGCAATGGTACAATAAGTTTGACTTCTTCATGGTGAGCCAGAATTTTATTAGAAGTGAGTATGATCATTGTGTATACTTCGAGAGTTTCAGTGGCATATTCATTATATTGGTTTTGTATGTTGACGATATGCTTATTGCAAGAAAAATCATGAAAGTGATGAACAGGTTAAAGGCTCGGCTCTCTAGAATGTTTGATATGAAAGATCTTGGATCAACAAAACATATCTTGTGCATGGAGATACATGGAGACAACAAAAATGGTAATCTTTGGTTATCACAGGAGAACTATGTGGAAAGAGTACTTGAAAAGTTCGGTATGTACAATGTGAAACTTGTTAATGTTCCATTAGCTTCCCACTTTAAGCTTTCTTCAGTTTCGAGTCCTAGAATTGATGGAGAGAAGCATTATATGTGTGGTGTACCATATGCAAATGTTCTAGGCAGCTTAATGTATGCGATGGTATCTACAAGACCTGACATTTCACATGCAGTTGGAGTTGTCAGCAGGTTCATGGCAAATACAATAGAACAATATTGACGAGTAGTGAAATGGGTGCTTCGGTATCTATGAGGCACACGTGATCATTGCATCATATTTAATGATCATGAAGGATTAGTTTGCGGATATGTGGATGTTGATGATGCAGGTGATTTTGACAAAAAGAGATCTACGACATGTTATGTCTTTACTGTTGTAGGTGGAGCAACTAGTTGGATGTCAAAGGTTCAAGAAATGTTTACATGTCCACTACCGAAGGAGAGTATATAGATGCTTTAGATTCCAATAAAGAAGCAATCTTGTCAAAGGGTCTTTGCTGAGATTGGAAGGACACGAGAGAGTGAATGTATTCTGTGACAGTCGGAGTGCTATTCACTTGGCGACAAATCCAACCTATCATAGGAGGACTAAGCATATTGATGTAAAGTATCATTTTTGATACGTGATCGATGGCGGAAAAGTAGCTCTCAAGAAGGTCCATACACAGGAGATTGTGTAGACATATTCACGAAGGCAGTTACAGTAGAGAAGTTGCGATGGTGTTTAACTTCAAGGTGGAGTTTGTTGAAATGTGACAACGAATTGTGTAAAAATGAGTAAATTTTTTATTAGTTATTGCTAGTTAGTTTTATACCGAATAACAGTTATGTAATAGAGGAGAGACACTTATAAAACCCATGAATGCCCGAAATATTGTAATCATGGAGAATCATTGTTGTTTTAATAAATATCTAATCCCTTGCCCCATGGATGTTTTCTTAACAAGGTTTTACCACGTAAATTCTTGTGTTTACTTGTGTGATTCTTTTGGTTTCCAATCAGTTATTTAGTTTCATTTCTTTCTTGTTTAATTAGTCACTCAAAACAACACAACACATGTACACTATGGGATAAAAATTTCACTCTGGTTCCTTCTTACAGTCACACCAAACTATTTTTCCTCGACTCCATATCTACACAAGAAATTTTTTTAGATATATAAATCTTCACAAGAACAAAACAAAAACAAGTACACATCTAAACCATCCTAATCTAATGAATTATTCTTGTAGCTTTCACATCTTTTCGGCCTTCCTATAATGCCACACGTTATGACTCAGAACTTCGGAATCAACTACTTCTAAATTGACTCCTTCTGATGACAACTAGACATAAAATGAAAACATTACTTCCAACCTATTATTTAGTAAGATTTAATTTATGGTAGGTGAAAATATATAAGATTGAATTTGGACTAGTGTAAGTGATATTATCTAACAAGTAAAAAAATATATACAACTATTTATGTTATTTGCAAATGATATTGTGGATATTTATTTATGTTTTTCCTAATTGTTATTGTTGATTTTTTTATCATATTTCTTTCAAATATATTACCTTGTTCATTTTCCTCTATATATGCAAAACTAAATTTGGAAAATTTCCGAAGTATGAAATTTTGCATATGCATGTTTTGGAAGTTATTGTTCGTCTAACAACTCATATGTATTGTAATATTGGGTTAACCAGGTGTCAATATAAGGCAAAGTTGATATTAAGAGTTTGATTAAATATTTGATAAATAAATATGTTTCTTCTTTGGAGATATTCACGTTGGATTAAATGAAGCCTTAGTTGTTATTGACTTTGATAGAGATCCAAATTATCAAATGTCTTTCTTCTTTAGAAATGATTCATATTGGATTGAGTGCAGTCTTAGTTATTTGAAACCTTGATAGAAAATCCAAAGTGTTTATCGTTAACTATTATTTTTTTTTTTAATGTAAAATACCATAATAGACCAGAGTAAAAGATAGTAGGCCAGCCTGCATAGTTTAGATGTGAGGCATCATACTAAAACCATCTGCCTTTTAATGCAGCAAGGGACCCTCCATATGGCAATATATTGTTCTCCAAGGTGTTCACGGTTAACTAGTGGAGTTTGCGGTAAGCTATAAACGTGTCGAGAGCTTTTATGACGTACAATCGATCAATAAGCATAAGAGAAAGACGATAGAAATCATAAGTGAAAGACCATAGAAGTCAGGTCTCTATAATAATATTATATCCCCCTTATTATTATTGGTGTACCAATGTATCCCCAATACTTTTATTGTTGTGCCCATGTAGACCCCCATATTTTTATTGTTGCCCGTAATATAAGCCCACTATTGTTATTGTTGTGCCCTTACATTGTTATTTTTATGTAAACTCTGATTATATTGTGACCACTTAGACTATTATATATACATAGGAGGCCTTGTCATTTGTATCATCCAATAATTTTTTATTTATGTAATGTAAATGATGTTGCCCCCCTCTAAGAGCGTAATTATTATGTCGTTGATCTATCTTTTCTTCTATTTCGTGAGATGGTTCCATAACATTTGATATTAGAGCTTGGATTCTAGGGTTTGTCTTCCTCAAGTAGGTCATCTTGGCATTTTTGCTATAAATTTTTTTTATATTGGTCAACTTTGTGTACAAATTTCAGATCTTTGTTCACTATATTTTCAGAGATATGATTCGAGGAAGTTAGGGATGTTGCAGGCTCCAGAATTCATTTCAAACAGGTGACCTAGGGAAAATTGTCATAAATATCTCTTCTAGCATCGGATTTGAATTTCACAAAAAGTCACTGAAAGTGCACAAAATTCAGTTATTTTTATATTATTTTTTAGGTTTGAAGGTCTAAAGAGTGACACGTGGCACTTCATAGACGTTCACTCTGCTGAACAAGTTGATAATTAGTTCATGGGAGATTGGGGATAACTATATCTCGGAGAATCCAATTTTTGTCCTATTTATGTTGCTATAAACGAGACTCACAGTGCTCACACAAGATGAAATTTGAAACCTTGGAGTGCTGAAATTATATAGTTACAACCATTTCAAGTTTAAGCTCCTAAAAGCAAGAAAAAGGTGTGTATTTTTTGAAAAAGTTGCATACTTTTTGTTTGAAAAATCAATTTGGAGTGTTTCCAAGGGAACATAGAAGCAGAGATATCAGTATTAGATTCCAAAATTCCTCCAAAAAAAAAAGAATTCTACACCCATTAAGCCCTCAGTAGGCTCTATTATGAAGCATGAAGAGAAAGAATTGCAACGTGACATACCAAAATTACGGGACCAAGTGCAACAAATTTTGCTCTCAAAAAGAGCAACGAGAGATGAAATTAAAGGGGTGATGGATGGTTTAAAGGCGGAATGAAGAGGTGACCTAGTTGGTTTAAAAGTAGAAATAGAAGGTGAGATGAATGGTTTAAAATCGTACATGGAAGGGTTGACAAAGTTGCTAGAAGAAAGGTTTCCTAGTAGTGATAAGGTAATCCATGAAAATTATGATGAGGACAAAAAAATATGAATTATGATTTTAGAGATTCCAATGTGGGGTTTAAGAACCACCACATTCCAAACATATATATGAGGAAGTTTGATGGCAAGGATCCGATAACAGGATACTACAGATGGAGCAATGTTTTGATCTACAAGATGTCTAACGCTCACAAAATGTAAGTATTGCATCTTTATCTTTAGAACCTAATCAATTTGTATTGTATAAATAGTTTTGTTCTAGTAAATGACTTGTGACCTGGTGAATTTTTACAAAAAAAATGATAGAAGATTATGAAGGTAAAAGAGAAACACCTTCTTTAGCCAATTGATAAATCTCAAACCAAAAGGGTTTAATGGGGGAGCACATTGAAGACTTCCAGGTCCAGATGGTTGGACTATTGAGTTCTATCTTGCCTTCTATGAGATACTGGGGTCAGACCTTCTAAAAGTAGTGGAGGAGAGCAGAGCTTCTAGATCCTTGTATCATGCTATCAACACGACTTTTATTGATCTCATCCCTAAGTCTGATTCACCTTCCTCTTTTGATGATTACAGACCTATATCTTTGTGCAATTGTCTTTACAAGATCATTTATAAGATTATTTCCAATCGTCTCAGACCTATCCTCTCCCGGCATATTGCTCCTCAACAATTTGCCTTCCTTGAAGCTAGGCAGATTCATGAAGCCATAGGACTAGCCCAAGAAGCTATTCATTCTATTTGGTCCGGACACCTCAAAAGTATCATTCTCAAGATTGACTTGTCGAAATCTTTCGACCGGGTCGGCTGGCTCTACATCAAGATGCTACTCATCCGTCTGGGTTTCCCTCATAATTTCATTACATGGATCATGGCCTGCATTACCACCCCCACCTTCAGTGTTCTCATAAATGGCTTAGCTTCCCATTTCTTCCATTCTAAAAGAGGGCTTAGGTAAGGCTGTCCCTTATCTCCCCTCCTCTTTCTGATTGTCAGAAAAGGTCTCGATCGATCAATTGCATCGGCCAAGAGGAAAGGGGACCTATGTGGCCTCAAGATCTCAGACGAATTCTTTCTTACCCATCTACTTTTTGTGGACGACATGCTTATCTTGATGGATGGTAGCATTCAAGATTCCCTTACTTTCTCCAAGATCCTTCTCCTTTTCTCATCAGCCTCTGGGATGCTTGTCAACCACTCCAAATATACTATCACTTTTGCTCGCACTTTTGTCCAAGAATCACATTATGCTCATCAGGTTTTCCCATACTGTATCCACCCAATGGATAGAGGACTCAAATATTGAGGTTTTTGGATAAAACCCACCAGCCAGAGGATAGTAGATTGGGTGTGGCTTGTCTCTAAATTGGAGAAAAGACTGTCATGTTGGAGTCACAGATACCTATCCAGGGAAGGAAGGTTGGTACTTATGAAATCGGTCCTGGAAGCTACCCAGTTTTCTGGATGGCTCTTGCATGGATACCCAAGAATATCCTATCTCGCTTGCAGCAACTGTGCAACAGGTACCTTTGGGCTGGGAATCAAGACAAAAAAGTATTCGCTTGGATCAGCTGGCAAAAGATTGCTAAGCCAAAGAAATGTGGGGGTTGGGGACTAAAAGATATTTCCCTATTTGCACAGGCCCTTGCTGCTAAAATGGGCTGGACCCTATTAACTAATGAGAATCTTTGGACTCATATCTCTTACCACAAATACATTTGACCACAACATTTGATGGATTGGGTCAGAATGCCTAGTTAGCCAAGGACAGGCATCTGAACAATATGGAAGGCATTGATACACTCCTTGCCCCTTATAAGAGACAATCTGGTGTGGAGGATAAACGATGGCTCCCTGGCTCGGATTGGAATGGACTCGTGGATTGGAAGCGGAGGAAGGCACCTACTCTCACAAGACCTCATCGCGCATCTCCACTCCCATGAGATCAGGGTTTTCTCACATATTGTTGATCAACAGAATACAGGGATTTTTGCACAAGCGTGGAAATTGGATCGCTTACTTGGCCTACCACCTAGATGGCACCTGGAATGGCATGAGTATATATCAGCGCTATCTGAATCTCATATCAGGATCAAGGAGGGACCTGATGAATTAGTTTGGTGCCTGGTCGAGAATGGAATATATTGTCCAAAATCTGGATACATTTCTTTAAATATTCATAAGAGACCAGATAGGATTATAAACCGGTGGAGAAACGTTTGGAAACTCTCAGCCCCACTCAAATCTGCTGTGACCCCCCCTGTTACATAATCGGCGCAATGAAGGGGGGGCTCTGCTGCACCTCTAACCCCTCGATTAACTAGGTCGGCTAGTCATGGAAATAATATAAGGCAACCCAATATTCTCCCACTTGGTTTTTCTTTCCACGGGGGAACATAGGAGAGGTTAGTCATTTATCCATTCCTACAATGCCCATTGTTTCTCTACAGGGGGCTTTGATACCAAATGTTGGGTTGTGTTATATTCTTTCCACGACTAGGCCACCTTGTTAATCGGGGGGTTAGAGGGTGGGCAGAGCCCGCCCTTTGTTGCACCAATTGCGTAACGGGGGGATCATAGGGGGTTTGAGGGGAGCGGTTAGCCCCCCTCTATGGGGTTTGGGGCAGCGCCGTCGTGAACTTTTTATTAGACCCTATATTATGTGGGGTGAAGCAACCTATGGTTTTGTGCATGGTTTTCGCACATGGTTTTGGGTGCGATGATTTTCGGTCCATGTTATTGGATGCTTCGACATGTATATATGTATTGTAACATTGAAATGAACATAATGAAAACTCAAACTGGTGGTCCCAGTTTTTGGATCCAGTGGAAAATCTCTATGTATATGTGTTTTATGTGTTATGCACTTGCATTCTTTCTTTACTGTTGTTAGAATTTGTATGCAGGTAATTTCTGTACAGGGTTAAAACCTACATTTGGTATCAAAATTGTTTTGGCTTTAAGGGGATGCCTTTGTTGCTGAGGGGCTTTACTCGTGCCTGTGGTAGACTCTATTCAGTAGGAGATCTATGGGATCGATTTTGGTGGTGAAAGAAGATGGCGAGTAGTGGAAAGGTAGAGATCGAGAAATTTAATGGCTAGAGTTTTTAGTTGTGGAAGCTCAATATGGAGTATTTGTTGGTGGACAAAGATCAGTGGATTGCAGTAGATCTGGGTACTAAACCAATGGGAGTATTTGATGAAGAATGGAACAAGTTGGATCGGAAGGCAAAGAGCACAATATGATTGTGTGTCTCAGATTCAATATTACTGAATGTATCAGGGGAAGCTATGACGAAGGCTTTGTGGGACAAATTAGTGACTTAGTACCAATCTAACTCTTTGGTGAATAAATTGTTACTACGAAAAAGGTTGGATAACCTGAGGATGAATGATGTAGACTTGGTGACAGAGCATCTGAACGCATTTAATATTGTGGTAAGTCAGTTATTATCTGTTTATATTAAAATTTCAGATGAAGATAAGTGGATCAGTTTGTTGTGTTCTCTACCATATTCGTGGGATAGTTTGGTTATTGCAATAGGTAGCAATGTAATTGCCTTGCAGTTTGATGAGATAGTCTCATCCTTACTAACAGAGGAGATCAGACGGAAAGATATGGAGAGCCAGAATGGTGATGCCTTGTCCGTACGGGGAAGGTTCGAGAATAGAAACAAAAATAAGTCCTCGAGTGGGAGATCTAAATCTGGAGGGAGATATAAGTCTCCACGAAAATCTGTAAAGGTGTGCTGAAAATCTGGAAAGGAAAGGCACTACAAAAGGAACTGTAAATATAAAGCTCCTGAAAAAGGAAAGGGATTTGATGATCCTCCTTCTGTAGAGGTGAAAATCACCTCAGATGAAGGTGGGGATGTGTACTTGGCTTCTTCAAGTACACATGTAGATCATCAAACATGGTTGATTGATTCAAGTGCATCCTTTCACTTCACTCCCAAGAGAAAATGGTTCTGTGAGTATGAGAAATATGATGGCGGTGATGTCCTTTTGGGGGATGAAAAGAAGGCTAAAATCGTTGGTCGTGGAAAATTTAAGTTGAATTTGCAAGGTGGAAGGTTAGAACACTTCCAGGTATTCTGCATACTACTGCATTGGCTAGAAATTTGATTTCTAAATTCAAGTTGGATGATGCAGGTGTAAACACAGTGTTCGAGAAGAATACCTCTAAGATGGTTCGGGGAGAATAGATATTGATGCAGGGAGTTCTTATTGGAACTTTGTACAAGTTGCAAGGTAGCACTAGTGTAGATGGGTGTAATAGTTATGTGGTTTTTGAAAGTGGAGCAGAAAATATAGTGGTCTCTAGAGAAAAGACCATGATATGGCATGAAAGGCTTCGACACATTAGAGAGAAGGGCCTTTGAATACTTCATGGTAAAGGTATGTTAGAAGGTATGACTAACAACTCTCTAGATTTTGATTTCTGTGAAAATTGTGTATATGAGAAGCAGAATCAGGTGAGTTTCCCCTCGGGTGGTAAGAGGGTGAATTAAATATTAGAGCTTGTGCAAAGTGATGTCTTTGGACCTGTGAAGGGTCCATCACTGGGTAAGTTTATGTACTATGTATCATTTATAGATGACTTCTAAAGGAATACATGGATATATTTCCTTAAGAAGAAATCTGAAGTGTTTGACAGGTTTAAAGAATTTAAGCCTCTGGTGGAAAACGAGAGAGAGAAGAAGGTAAAGGTTTTGAGGACAGATAATGGTGGAGAGTTTTGCAAGAAGGAATTTGAAGAATTATGTAAGACGTATGGTATAGCATGGCAGAAGACTACTCCCTACACACCTGAAAAAAATGGAGTTGCAGAAAGAATGAACAAGATGTTGATGGAAAGGGCAGGAAGCATGCTCATTGGTGCCAGGTTAGGATAGGAATTATGGGCAAAGGTGACGGAGACAACATGTTTCCTGGTTAACAAGTCACCTTCATCAGCGTTGGAGGATAAGACTCCATAAGAGGTATGGACTGGTAAGAAACCCTCTCTTTCACATCTGAGGGTATTTGGATGTGATGCATATGTACATGTTCCAAAGGAGAAAAGAACAAATTTGGATAGTAAATCTGAAAAGTGCATCTTTAAAGATGTTTTAAAGGGTTATAAACTTTGGAACTCAGTAACAAGGAAGGTTGTGTTCAACCCAGGTGTGGTGTTCAGAGAGGTGAAAGATGCTATTAAACATGAATTCCAACTAAAGGAACCCGAGAAGATAGAGTTTGAGCTAACGGAGAAAGAATCAGACTCTACAGCAGAGGGGGATTCATAAGATGAAGAGCGACAAACTCCAGCTGTGAGAAGATCATCTCAAGAAAGAAGGCAGCCAGAAAGGTATAGTCCATCTGCCTTCTGTTCAAACTTTTATTTATCTATTACTGATGATGATCCCAGAACTGTGAAGGAAGCAGTAGATTCAGAGGATGGAAAGATCTGGAAAGAGGCCATGGTTGATGAAATGGCATCGTTACACAAAAATGAGGCTTGGGATTTGGTGGATTTGTCGGCTAGAAGGAAGCCCGTTGGAAGCAAATGGGTGTCAAGAAGAAGACAAATGCAGAGAATACAAAGCTTAGTTGGTAGAAAAAGGATATTCCTAGCTGCAGGGAATTTATTTTGTTGATATTTTTTCTCCTGTTGCCAAGGTAGCTTCTATTAGATTATGTTTATCTATTGTTGATGCTTTTGATTTTGAGGTAGAACAGATTGATGTGAAGAAAACATTTCTTCACGGGGATCTGGAAGAAGAGATTTACATGAAGCAGCCAAAAGGCTTTGCGGTGAAGGGTAAGAAAGAATTGGTATGCAAGTTAAATAAGTCTATATATGGGTTAAAACAGTCACCAAGGATGTGGAATCAGAAATTTGATACATTTACACGGGGACATGGCTTCACCAGAAACAAAGAAGATTACTTTGTGTATTTTAAATTAATTGGTGACCTTGTTATTTATCTGGTTTTATACGTTGATGATATGTTGCTGGTTTGAAATGACAAAGAAATTATCAAGAATTTGAAGACCCGATTGTCCTCCAAATTTGACATGAAATATCTTGGTGCTGCAAACTATATTTTGAACATGGAAATTAAAAGAGATCGAGAAAAGACCAAGCTTTGGTTAAACCAGAGGAAGTAAGTTGAGACAATACTGTAAAGGTTTAATATGCAGAATAGTAAACTAGTGAAGGTTCCTATTCCTGTAGGTGTAAAATTGTCTGTTGAACAATGTCCCAAGAGACAAGAAGAGGAAGAGGACATGTTCTGAGATCCATATGCAAGTGCAGTCAGTAGATTGGTGTATGCGATGGTCTATACTAGACTAGACATTACACATGCAGTTGGAGTATTGAGAAGGTTTATGGAAAAATGAGGGAAGGAGCATTGGACAACAATGAAGCAAGTTTTCAGATATTTGCGGGGGAATGGTGATTATGGTTTGTGCTACTAAGGAAGACCAGGATTGGACAGAGTTTTGGATATTCGTGGCCTTGTTGATGCAAACTGGGTTGGAGATCTAGATTAAAGAAGATCTACGAGTGGGTATATGTTTAACTTTTTTGGAGGTGCAGTCAGTTGGATGAGTAAGAAACAATCTGTAGTGGCAGTGTCGACTACATACGCAGAGTACATGGCAGCTATTGATGCAAGCAAGGAAGTAGTTTGGTTGCAGAGATTGTGTTCAAGTATGGGGTTAGTATAGGGAGCTATAACGATAGACTGTGATAGCGAAAGTGCAATTTTATTGGTAAAGAACCTTGCTTACCATTCAAAGACAAAGCGCATTGATGTTTAATATCACTTTTTGAGGGATATGATAAAAGACAAAAAGTTGTTGTTGTTAAAGGTAGACACTTTGAAGTATATTGCAGATGCATTGACAAAATCTATGAGGTTTGAGAATTTCTCTTGGTGTAGAGAAACAGTGGGTGTTGCAGTGTGGGTTTAAATGTTAGTGATTTTCTTGTTGAATTTGAAACATGTGGACGCAACATCAACCCTTTTTTTAGAGGGATTTATTTTGACAGTTTAAATTTTCTAATGTATTAAGTGTGGACATTTTTTTTTAAAATGTCGATTATTTAACAACTTTCCAAGTTGTCGTATTTCTCTTCTTGTTTTTCGTCCTAGGATGTTAGTTTTTTAAGCGTTTTCCAAACATGTGTTTTTTTTTCTTTGCAATGTTTTTTTGCACTGAAATTTTCAATTTTTTTGGTAAAATAAAAAACAATTTAAGAACATTAAAATTATATAAAAAAAAATGGACATAAAAAATGTAAAAAAAAAAATAAAATAATTATCATGTAAAAGATAACAAATTAAAAAAAAAAATTAACAATTTTTTAAAAATCTAAAAATATATATATATATAAACAAAAATACAAAAAAAATATTAGAGACAAACATAATTAAAAAAAAGTTTAAAAAACAAAACCAAAAAAATAAAAAAATCGTGAAAAGTAATTAAAAAATAACAAAAAAAAAGTATAATAAAAAAACAATTTATTTAAAAAAACATTATTAAAAGAATATATATATATATATATATATATATAATATATATATATAAATAAAAAAGATATTAAAAAAAGGGAAAACAACGTTATGGCCATGGGCCTTGCAAGGCCAATGCCTCCTAGTGGGTTTTTTCTTTTAATTTAAATTGTTTTTTAATGATAATGTTTTTTCTATTTTTAAATGTTTTTAATTTAATATTCATGTTTTTTTTGCTTCTTAATTTGTTTTCGCTTAATTTTTTTTTTTTCATTGTTTTCTTTAAATTATGTTTCTTTATATGATAATTATGTTTTTTTCTTCATATTTTTGTTGTTTTTTTCTTATGTTATATATATATATATATATAGATATATTATTACTATTTTTTTTCCCAAAAAAATTTAGAAATTCCATTATAAAAAAAACATTGCAAACAAAAATAGAAAAACACATGTTTGGAACACCTTTAAAAAGCTATCATTCTAAGACGAAAAACAAGAGAGAAATATGAGACAACTTGAAAAATTGTTAAATTTTAAACTTCTGTTGCAATGTGTGAATTTTTCTGAAGCTAAATTTTCTAAGCCATCCCATTTTTAGCGTTTAGAGAAGAAATTATTCTTTGTATAATGACACTTTCATTCAGGTGTTCATTTTTAAAGTTTTTTTAGTCAAAATTTTAAGGTTTTCTAGCATTTCAGTATTCTGCCATCAATATTTTTCCTTTTCTAAGTAGTTTTTTATGTTTTTTTTTGGATTTTTTGGCGAGAGTTTTGATTTTGAGTTTATAGTTACCATTTCAGAGTTTATGTTGCTATACAAATTGGAGCTATTTGCATCTTCTTGAGTGCATCCAATTTTCCATGTTTCATGCTTGAAGAAGGTTAGCAGTGACAAGCTTCTTGTTCAAACAGTGTTACTAGAGCTTGACGAAGAAGGAAAAATCGTATTTGAGCCTCAAGTAGTCGTGGAAAAACGAATCCGACAACTACAAAATCAATAAATTTCAGAGTATATCATTAAGTGGAAGAACTTACCCACTAAAGATTATACATGGGAGGATGAGAATTTTATACATAAGCATCCAAAACTACTGAAGCGTCGAGGACAAAACCTTTTTGAAGGAAAGGGGGATGTTAGGTTAGTATAATAATAGTGTATCCCCTTTATTGTTATTATTGTGCCCATGTAGCCCCTATATTGTTATTGTTATGCCCACAGAAGCCCACTACTATTACTGTTGGGCCCTTACATTATTATTGTTATGTAGACTCTGATTATATTGTGACCCCTTAGAATCCTATATATATAAAGGAGCTATTTCCCTTTGTATCATCCAATAATTGTCATGCAATGTAAAGGAGGTTCCCCCCTTGAGGAGGATAAATTTTAAGTCATTGTTCTATATTTTCTTGTATTTTGTGAGTTGGTTACATAACATTGTACAAATGCTCCGGAGCCTGGTAGCAACTGTGGGTTGAGTTACTAGTCCTGGTAGCCTTGGTAGGAATAAACGCTCTGGAGCCTTAGACAGCTTGAGTAGAGACTAATCTGGTGAATGTTAGTGATGTCTGACTGTGAGATGGAATTACTTGTTGAGGTTTGATGTGGTTTGGCCTCTGGAAGCCTTGGTTTGTTTTTGTTTGAATTGTTCTATGAGAACCTACATTCATTCCTGGAATATGGCGCGGGTCTGATTGGCTGAAAGAGAGATTTGGTTCAACCCAATCTATGGTCAGCTAGTGTGTGGAGGTTGCTGACTTGGATGAATTTGCATATGTTAATAAGAGCTTCTTTTCCTTTGGTATTTTATGAGTAAACGTGCTCGCCATTGTGTGACTTGATTGGTTGTTTCATCATTGATATATATCTGGTTATTTGTTAGTTCCAAGCATGTTTTATGATAGTTATGATATATGGCCCTGATCATGTTTTGGTGAATATATGAAATGTTAATGAATGAATGACCTAATAGATAAGAATGTTGCTATTATGAGGAGATACCAGTCCTCTTTGACAATTTTCAAATAAGTATGATATCCCTATGCTCAGATCTGTTGTTGTGACTTGTAGATTACTTGTTTATGATATGTTTGAAGAAATGAACGTTATGTCTAATAGGGGTGATATCAAGTCCTTTTTCAAGTATTTACATTAGTAACCTTGTTTCAATGTTACTTATCATTTCTGGAAGTTTCATGGAGTTTTGTGTAGTGTCTTGAGTCCTGGCCTTGAAACGTGTCACGAAATATGGGGTCGTTGGCACTGAATTGTCTAAAAAAGGCCATAGTCACATCAATTTCTTATTGTGAGAGTTACAAGAGGGTCCCAGTCACATGCATGCCTTTTCATGTGAGCGACTAAGGTTCTAGGTAAGTGAAAAAAAATATTCTCTTAGGGGTTGGACACCTGAAGGGGTTGATTGGATCCCAAAGGTTTTGTACCTTCTGAGGATGGTCACATTTACCTTGTCACGTTGATTCCAATTCCTTAACTATACATGGGGAGTTGGATCATATCATAGTAACGTTTCGTCACATGTTTACCATGGTGGACCGATTAGCTTTGGTAAATGTGGGAGAAGGGTGTTACAGAGTGGTACCAGAGCATGATTCTATTTTTCTTGGTGGATGTTTGGTTTCTATTATGCTTGGATGAATTTGTTTTCATGTGTACATAATCATTTTGATATGTTTCCTTATGCTTGTGGCATATGTACTTGTTGTGTATGCAAGCTAGTAGTCATGGTTGCCATTGTGATGACATACATAAATAGACGGTGTTGTTGTCGGAATGTGTTCATCCTAAATGCATTACACTGTTTGTATGTATTATGTATGCATGCATGTCATACATATGTTATTATGCATGCATTGTGTCTAGTTGGTGTGTAGTTGTGGCATCATGTGTGGTAACTGTATGATGATTGAGATGATGTCTATATACTGTGATGATTATGATTATACATGTATTGCACTAATCTGGTTGATCTTGCAGATGGGATATTCTTCCCTAAACTAAAGTGGGGTGCGTTTTTTTTGTTTATGATTTGGTTTAGCTGACATGATATACCTTGCAGGAAGAGAAGATCAAAGATGACTAGCAATATGGTAGACTACAACTCATCAGATTCACCCAATATATCAGATGAGCAACATGGTGAGGAATGTTTTCCTGACATAGCACACTCTTTGAGAAGTTTGAAGGCAGAAAGACGGAGTTGCAAAGAAGATAATGACCGAATCATTCAATTAGAAGAGAGACTTGCTAGGGAACAGGAGAAACAAACAAAAGTCAATGCGGTGACTCTTCAGAGCTTGTCAGACTTGCGGAGATAGACGTTGCATAAAATCAGTCATGGACATGATGATGGGACTAATGGAGCATATATTCGCAGGTCACATATTGGGCACAGGTTGGATAGAGATGACATGGTTAGAGACGACATATTCTAGTTCAGACATGTATCATGGTCATCATCGTTATCATCCTTATAGGAGAAGTGATAGGGCATACTTTCTGGATGAGTTCAAGAAAGAAAAGCCACCTACATTTGATGGAGAAATGAAGAATTCACAAGATGTTGAAGCATGGTTGATTGGGATGAATAAGTTATTCAATTTGCATGATTACTTAGTGAGCATGAAGGCTATAATAGATACATTGAGTCTTAAAGGAAAATCAAACATTTGGTGGGAAGATGTAAAGAATGTTAGAGGAATTTGGGAAGAGGAGTTCGCTTCGAGTGAGTTCGAGAGACTTTTCAGGAAGTAGTAGTTATCATAGAGATACTATAATAATAGGGAGAAATAATTTTATGATTTGAAGTTGGGATCTATGACTAATGAGTACACTAGCAGCTTCTTGGAGTTATTGAGGTACATGCTTTACCTTAAGGAAGATTGAGTTTGATGTGCCTAGATCACTGGAGGAATCCATCAGAAAGCTAAAGCATTGATATGAGGAACCAAAGCATAAATCTAAAACTAAGCAGGAATTGAAAGGTATTGAGAAGAATAAAGGGATGCGGGATAAAAAGAGAACAAAACATCAGGATATAGGTAACAACAAGAGTTCAACGTCGCCAGAGAAGTTCAATGCATCTAATAGAGGATAGGGATTTCTGTCTGAGGAGCAAAACAAGGGTGATGGTATGAATCCTTTACAGTGTTGGACTTTTGGAAGAGAGCATCACATAAGAGATTGTCAACAACATCAGGGTGGTAGAGCACAGATCTACAGTGCTCAAGGGGCATAAACAATGGGGGATGTAGAGTAAAGTATTCCTCATGTTTATGCAGCATTAGATATCAGGCAGGCATATCTCCAAACGTCTATTATCGAGATAGACGGTAAGCTTTGTGATCAATTTGTTTTTATTTTGATTAACCCTAGATTTGGTTATAGTTACGTTAATCATGAGCTTGTGGATAAGTGTGGTTTGAATAAATAAGTGTATGCAGAGTCTTGGTTAGTGCGGTTGGATACAGGGACAATGAAGAGAGTTCATCATTGGGTAAAATCTTGTGCATTTGAGTTGAATCGTATGTCTACCTCAGCACAATTGAATCTACCTCAGCACAATTGAATGTATTACCATTGGGATCATACTGTATGCTTTTGGGTATTGGCTAGTTGTATCTTCATAGGACCAAACTAGATTGTTATGACAAGGCCATTGAGTGCTTGGATGACAATGAGGAACAAAGAATCTTGCAGGGTAAGAAGAACGCAACGCCAGTTAGAATGGCGACAACTATGCAGACAAAGCCTAGCCGTAGAAAAGGGTGTGTATTTGGAGTGTACAATTCTAGTGACAAAGGTAAGGAAGTTGAGGACATGATTGTCTTGAGAATGTATCAGGTTTTACATTTGTTGCAAGATGTGTTCTCGCTAAAGATTTTAGATTTTCTCCGTAATAGGGAAGTGGAGTTTTCTATTGAATTGGTACCAAGGAGAACACAAACATCAAATATACCATATATGATGAGCACACCAGAGTTAGTGGAATTGAAGTTGCAGTTGAAGGAAATGCTTGACAAGGGATACATTAGGCCGAGTGTATCGCCTTTGGTTGCACTAGTGTTGTTTGTGTAGAAGAATAATAGTACTCTCAAGTTGTGCATTGATTACGGGAAGTTGACCAAAGTGACCATCAAGAACAGGTATCTCTTACGAAGAATTGATGACTTCTTTGATCAATTGAAGGGAGCAACAATGTTCTTAAAGATTGAGCTGAGATCAAGATATCATCAGGTATGGATTAAATAAGAGGACATTTACAAGACTGTATTCTAGACCAGGTATGGGCATTATGAACTTTTTGTAGTTCCATTTGATTTGACTAATGCCCCAAGTACTTTTATTTGCTTGATGAATATTGTATTGCGTCCTTATTTGGACATGTTTATTATTATAGTCATGGATTTTATATTGGTATGTGCTAAGAATGAGGAGATAACATGCTGAACATTTAGCAACATTATTGAGATTAATGAGATAGCATCAATTGTATGTTAATATTACTAAATGAAGTTTCTTTCAGACAGAGGTTCATTACTTGGGAGATGTCGTTTCCAATTGTATGCTAAGCTTAGTAAATGCAGTTTCTTTTAGACAAAGATTCTTTACTTGGGACATGTGGTTTCCAAGGAAGGCATAACAGTGAAAATATAAGGGCTATCATGGAGTGGTCAGCTCCTAGGAATGTGGATGACAAAGGATCATTCTTGGGGTTATAAGGTTATTATAAGACGTTCATGGGGAACTTCTCTCGGATTTCCCATCCCATTACATCGTTGGAAAGAAGAGGTAAGAAATTTAAATGGACAAATGCTTGCAAAGAGAGGACTTGGTGGAGTCCTTTTGTAGGAAGGATAGGTAGTATGATATGAATCAAGGACACTGAATGACCATGAGCAAAATTGTTTGACATGTGATAATGAGTTGGTAACGATCGTCCATGCATTGAACATTTGGAGACACTATATTCTTGGCAGGAGGTTTGTCTTGATTGGAGAATAGAATGGATTGAGGTATCTATTTGACCAACTAAATAAGAATATGCCAGAGAAGTAGATGGTTGGCCACAATCAGTGAGTTCAACTTTGAGATCAGGTACATTAAAGTTAAAGAGAACAGGGTTACTAATACTCCTAGTAGGAAAATACATGTAAATCACATATCAGTTATGAGTTCATATGGCATGGATCTACAGGATCAGACCTTGTAGGCAAGACAACATGATGACAGGTATAAGGAGCTTAAGCATAGGTTACAAAAAGGTACATGTCATCAGGATGTGGACTATCATCTCACAACGAATGGTTTGGTGCGATTTAGGGACACGATCTATGTGTCAGACGACAGTGAGCTCAAGAAGTTTATCTTGAGGGAATATCAAGTTAAACCATATTTAGGTCACCCAGGATACAAGAAGACATCGAAAGTAGCGTAAAAGTTCTATTATTCGCCGAATTTGAAAAAGAAGGATGTGGCAGATCTTGTGGTTATATGCTTAGATTGTCAAAATGTAAAAATTGAGTGTAAACACCCAAGTGGCTTACTATAGTCGATTTTGATTCTAGAGTGGAAATGGGAGGTCATTTCCATGCATTTCATTACAAATTTTTCAAAGACATCTAGACAACATAATTCCGTCATGGTTGTGGTTGATATGTTGGAAAAGGTAGCTAACTTCATTTGAGTGAAGTCTACTTATTCAGCTAATGATGTAGCAAAGGTATTCATTAGAGATATAGTGAATTTGCATGGCATTCCGAAGGAGATTATGGTAGGCAGGGATGCCATGTTCACTTCTAGATTTTGGAAAGAGTTATTTGCATGTTTGAGTATAGAGTTGGCCTTCAGTACAACTTATCATCCTCAGACAGATTGATAGAAAAATATGGTCAATGAGATTTCGGAGGACATGTTTAGGATGTATGTGATGTATCAACTGTTAGGTATTTATACTTCTAGTGTAACCCCTCACTGCTATTAGTACAACCCCCTTATTGTATTATTGAGCACATATAGTCCCCATGTTATTATTATGCCCCATATAAGCCCACTATTGTTATTTTTGTACCCCTGCAATATTGCTGTTATGTAGGCTTTGATTGTATTGGGATCCCTTAGACTCCTGTATATAGAAAGGAGGTCTTGTCGTTTGTATTATCCAAGAATTATTCATTTGTGTAATGTAAATAGGTTTCTGCCACGAAGAGGTTGATTTTGAAGTCGTTGATCTATGTTTTCTTCTATTTTATGATATGGCTGCATGACATTTGGTATCAAAGCTTTGGATTGTAGGGTTTTGCTGCTCCAAACAGGTCATCGTGAAATTTTCACTATAACGTTTTCTCTACGAAGTTTTAGAACATAAAAGAAAAACCCATTTGAGAAGAATTCATTTTGAATCTCTCGTTTTAATTGCAAATACTTTGTCACTACATTTTTGGAGATATGATCTGTGAAAGTTAGGGTTTTTGCAAGCTGCAGAATTCCATCTCAAACAGGCCATCGCTGAATTTTCGATATAATTCCTTTTCTACGAAGGTTCAGACACTAAAATTAAAATACATTTGAGCCGCAATCATGGTGAAGCGTGGGCTTGAATTTCAGATCATTTTTGGCTATATTTTTGGAGATATGGTCCAAGATATGTAGGGTTTGTGCAAGCTCCCAAATTACATCCCAAACAGGTGACCTTGGGAAAATCGTGATAACTTTTTCTCTAAGCATCAGATTGAGATTTCGTAAATGTATATAATCAGGTCATCTTGGGATATTCGGCATAACTATTTCTTGGGGAATCCAATTTCGATCAAACTGGTGACATTGGAAAGATGACGGAGAGGGCTACCATAGGTCGCAATTTCAAATCTTGGAGATCCGAAATTTTAGTGATACAAAAAATTCATGATGGAGCTGCTAAGAGCAAGAAAAAGAATGACTCAAATCAAGAAAATAGAAATGCCTAGTAAGCAAAATTGGAGGGATGTTTTGAGGAATGTGATCGAAGATATGATCAATCCGATAAATGGTATAGAAGAAAAATTGAATGGAAACTTGTTATATTTGAAGAAAGACATGGAAGGTTTGAAGGAAGGTGGTACAAAGTAACTACAAGAAAGGCTTCCGAATACCGAAAAGGTAGTAGAGGAAACTCATGATGAGAACAAAGAAATGTTAATCATGATTTCATAGACTCTAACGTTGGATTGAAGACCAACCATATTCCAAATATAGATATGAGGAAATTTGATGGTAAGGATCCTGTAACTTGGATACTATAGATGGAGCAATATTTTGATCTACATGATTTGCAACTACCACAAAAGGTATGTATTGCATCTTTATATTTGGAACCAAATCATTTTGTATGGTATTGAGGGATTTTTTCTAGTAAACAACTCGTCAACTGGTCAATTCTCATGGAGGGAATGATAGCACATTACGAGGATACAAAGAGCAACACATTCTTTAGCCAGTTGAAAAATCTCAAACAAAAGAGTTCAATGGCAGAGCACATTGAGGACTTCCAAAAGTTGAATATAAGGGTAAATTATATTTGAGAGGACCGTAGGATTGAAGTCTTCACGGGGGCTTTAAATGATAACATCGAACATGACGTTCGCCTTTTGAAACCTAATTCATTGGAGAAGGCATATAGGTTGTTAAGAAAAATTGAAAGAAGGAAGCCTACCACTCATAACTATAAAGATGAAAGTTTTGTTGCACCTAGCCATTCGTGACCTACAAGGTTGACACCACAACAATTGGAGAAAAAAGAGAAAAAGTGCTTTGTTACAATTGTGATTGAAAATACATTAAAGGTCATAAGTGTGATGATAAGAAAATAATTTACATTGATGGGGAATAGGAACAAGAAAAGGAACAAGAAACATCAAAAGAAGAGGATATACACCAGGAACCAATCCCAGTGAAAGAAGAGATGAATTTGACCATATCCTGTAATGCATTGACAGGAATTACCACTCCTCAAACTCTCAAGATAGAAGGGCATATCAAGAAGAAAAAGGTAATAGTGTTGATTGATTCGAGGTAGTATCCATAATTTTATTCATTGTAAGATAGCCAAGGAATTGAATTACTTCCTATATCCAGTGCTAGAGTGTCATATAATGGTTTCAAATGGAGGAACCATAAATTGCTATGGAAAGTGCCATAATATCAAGCTATCCATGGGAGAATATGTTTTGAATAGTCCAATGGTTTCCATTCTAATGAGTGGTGCAAATGTTGTACTAGGAGTCCAATGGTTATAATCTTTGGGTATGATAGCTTTTAATTTTCAAGAAATTTTCTTCAATTGTTTTTGGGAATAAGCCAAGATCTTTTGCTTATAGATGTATTAAATAATTACATGGATAAATTGGAGCTTAAACATATAAATTTAATGTGGACATGAGAGAAGAGGAGAAACACATAAAAGCATGAGAGAAGACAAGAGACCTGATAACAGAGTTCATACAATTTGGACTACGTGTCCGGGCCGTGCTCAATCAATGGGGAGGCCTTCATTCATTAAGTGGCATGAAAAAGAAGAGTACAATCATCATTTACAAAAAAGGAGTCTTATACCTCCATTCTGGAAAATGACCGAAAAATGGAGAGCTATGTTGCAAAAATTGGCATCCCCATTGAGTTCTTGTCGCGAAGAGGTGCAAAATCGATATAAAACTTGCCCAATTCTGACACTGGACCAAAACTGACCCCTTAGAAAATGTTCTCAGGTAGGGTTCTGCCCCCTGTTACGGGTCTGCTCAGGGTTCTGCCACCTACAAATCATTTGTCTTGAAGTACGTGCACGCTCCCTTTCCCCGGCGCACTTGGCGTAAAGGTTTAAATAAAGTTTGTTGGGCGGAATAAAAAAGAAAGTGGTTTGGGCGCATTGGTTAACATTACAAATAGTTGAGGAGGGGTCGGGGTATCAAAACCCGCCCCTCCCATTTTTAACACCATATATGATTTTTTTTTACCATTGGGGCAGTGGGTCCACTGTTTTGGAGTCTTGCACCCCTTTCCCCTACTGGCGGTTCATAATAGTGGTGAGGCCGGAGGGCGACGGTGTTGACAGCTCGTGCCCCCCACTATGTGTAAACTATATGATGTTGTGGGATCCCGGGGTGGTGGGGTCATGGCAACCCACCCCACATTGGTTTGTTGTGTGGCTCTGGGATGGCGGGGTCATGGCCGCCCATTGCACTCAAAATATATTTTTTGTTTCAGTGGTTCCGAGGGTGGCGTGGTCATGGTCACCTTCCCCGTTTAGTATATATATATATAACCACCGGCCCTTTTGGGTTTTTCTAGAAGCTAAGCATTAGAAGATAAATTAACGGACCCACAATTTTGCCAAAAAAACAGGTCGGATTCCGGTGACTGGGTCTTGCCAAATTGCGCCTTCCTTAAGCCTGCCACATGGGTAAGTCAACTGACAACTTTGACTTCTTGTATATTCTTCATAGGGACTTGGATTAGAGTGCCGTTCGCATCATTAGAATCATGACGACAAGAACTTCGATCTGATGCCAAGTTAATTGGCTTTCTACCACTTTGAATTTTGAGCCTTTTTCATGCCCTTGGTGTCTAGAGATCCACCTGGATGAATCCTCCCCATTGAGGAGCTTTTCGACCACAAAAAGGTTTATTAATCAATTAGCAAGTGAGAGAATTGTTCTCTAACTCTTTTTTTGTCTAGCCATTTTTCCCTGCTTGGGTGCATCCCCTTCAAAACCGACTCGAAGGTACCACATCTCCCTGTCGTGAAGTCCTGGTTCTTCTGTTAAGGATGATATCTTCAGGCAAGTCATTGAGATACTCTGGTGAAAAATCGTCAATTGTAGGAACTGATCCCACCTCTTCGGTGTCCATAATTTATGGTGGGTCATAAAGCTTTAAGTTTTCCACATTCACTAAAGAGTACATTTGCATATATATTGGCAAATCGAGACGAAAGGCATTGTTCCCAATCTCCTCCAAGATGGTGAACGGACCATACCAGATTGGTTGCAACTTCTTCCCTTCTCCCTTCATCCTACCCTTGCTGATATGGAACCACACTTTGTCGCCCACTTGAAATTGATGGTCGACTCGGTGTTTTTCACGTTGAGCCTTGTACTGGGCTTGACTTTTCTCCAACTGCTCCTGTATTGCTTGGTGAATCAACTTGATCCACTGAATGAACCACTACGCTTTGCCCCTGTCACCACGCCCGCTAGAGACATCTTCTCAAATGGTGAACGATGCGTAGATGAGTGCACTGCTCGATTTTAGGAATGTTGCACATATGGAAGATGCTCATCCCACAACTTAGGATGTTTTCCAACTTGGTGTTCATCATCTTCCACAAGCTGGTCCAAAAGTCTTCGAGAAAGTGAGAGTCCCGATCTCACACAATCTATGTGGGCAACCCAAACATGCTGAAAGAAAAGATAAACAATTTTATTTGCAGTGTTATGATTTTTACAAGGCATTAAAATACACATCTTACTAAAATGGTCGACGACGATATGCAAATAGTCGTGACTTTTTCTAGACAAAGGCAAACCTCCTACAAAATCCATCGACACACTTTCTCATGGACGACTCAGAATAGGGAGTGGTGTGTAGATCCCGAGTTTTCTATTAGAGGGCTTTGAAACATAACACATCACACATCCCTTTACATAGTGAGTCACATTGTTCTTCATATGAGGCCAATAGCAAAATCTTTGTACATGACACAATTTTTTCAACACCGAAATGACCAGACACAAGGGAGGTGTTGGCCTTTCATATTACATGTACTCTTTCGCCTGTGGGTATGTATAATTTACCAAGGTGATACAATAGTTTCGCCTGCAAGTGATTGTTTTCCACTTGTTAGCTATGGGTTAGTGTTGCGCAAATCTCCTTAAAGTCATCATCATTAGCATATTGTTCAGCATAACTTTCAAAATATAACGAAGCATTATTGCAAAATAACAAAAGCAGAAATAGGAGGGTGAGATAACATATCGGCCACTTTGTCGCTAGTGCCCTTGTTATACTTTATTACCAGATGAGACTGTTGAAGAAAACCCGTCCACCTGAAATGATGAGATTCATGCAACTTGGTTGTGACTGTAGATACTACAAGTGCTGATGATTCATATGGATGCTAGTCTCCTTGGTAATCAGGTAGTGTTTTGACTTTTTCACACTCTGGACCAAGGCATATAACTCCTTGTCATAAGTGGGATATTTTATCACAACCTGAGAGAACTTCTCTCAATGGTAACATATCTGCTTCTTTTGCTGCCTCAGTACAACTCCCATGGCATATCCGCTAGCCTCTGTCTCGATCTCGAATGGCCACTGGAGATCTGGTAAGGCCAAGGCCGGTGCGGTGCTGATCTTTTCTTACAATGCTTCGAAGGACTTCTACTGTTTTCCTCCCTGGTGAAAGACTTGCTTTACACTTGTCAATGTGTGTAAAGGTGCTGCAATAATAGATAAATTGGCAATAAATGTCGTCGAATACTGTATTGCACCCAAAAAGCTACGAACCTCAGTTATACTAGTGGGCTTAAGCCAATTTACAATTGCTTCAACTTTAGAAGGATCAATGTTAATTCACATGGCATACATGTTCATTCCAACTTTTACTAAAGACAAGAATATCATCTAGATATACAAGAACAAATTCACCAATGAAAGGCCTAAAGAGATCATTCATGACCTTCATGAAAGTGGCTGGAGCGTTGCAAAGTTCAAATGGCATCACCATTCGTTCGAAAAACCCCTGTTTGGTCTTGAAGGCAGTTTTCCACACATCTTGCTGTGCAATTCAGACTTGATGATAACCACTACGCAAATCCAATTTGGTGAAATAGATAGCATTTTTTAACTGATCTAGTAAATCATCAATGCGCGGGAGAGGGTAACAATTTTTCACCATGATTTTGTTTGGTGGTTGCTAATCCACGCACATCCTCAATGTGCCATATTTGTTCGGCACTAAGACAATCGGTGAGCCGCATGGGGAAGTACTTTGTCAGATGACCACTTGGTTCACTGGTTCTTGCCCCTACTTTTTGATCTCCTCCATCTCAATGGTCGACATCTTGTACATGCCAATATTTGGTAAAGGAGCATCATGCTCCAAATGGATCTCATGTTGGATTTTCCTCTTCGGAGGTAATCGACTTGGTTCCTGAAACATTTCATCATAGTTAGAAATTAATTCACATAATTCCTTTTTATGCACATGATCACAACAATGGAAAGCATCGGATAATTCTGCACCTTTTCCCCTTACAACCATAAGCATGCAACCCTTACTGGAATATACCAAGCTCTTCATTTGTCCTTCGCTTACAAGGCTAGCATTGATTTTAGTTTGATGAGCCCTTGCAACATATTCTACCCCATCCTTTGCGATTTGGTATTTGTTTTCATGACGAAAGAAGATTACTTTTCTATCATATAGATATCGACTCCCTAACACCATGCCACAGATATCCAATGGTATCACATCGAGTTCTACTTCATCCGCTAACTTAGAAGTGATCACAAAGTTAACCTTGCACTGCTTAGTTACATTCAATTTTTCTTTATCATGTATCCATCCAAGCAGGTAAGGTTTTGGATGTGGTTTGGTTTCTAAGCCTAGCTTCTTTACCAACGACTCTGAAATTAAATTTGCTTGGGATCTGGTACCAAATAGAGTTTCCACTTCTGTATGATCTATGACAACTCTAATATGAAATAATTCAATTCTCTTCCGTTCATTAGGAAGAGACTCATCTATTGAACTAGTGCCTTCATGTGATTCAGAATTAACATGAGGTGTAAGAGTACCTTGTGTTCTTGCTGCTATGATCAATGCTTCATCTTCGGAATCGGATCCAAGGTCTTGCTGCACAGTTGCCACTGTGTGTTGGTTGCCTTTTCCTCCATACTTCTTTTGTCTCTTTTTTGGGTACAATTTCCAACAATGATCATCGTCATGACCTTCCTTTTTGCAGTGAGTGAAATAAGGCCTTTCTCCTTCATCTTTATTGGTTGATTTCATCCTCTTCTCCTTTCCCTTTCCTTTTAGTTTGGGTTTGCCATTTGTAGGTTTGAAAGGTGGTTTCTTGAAATGATCATCTGTTTCATTTATTCCCTTGTTCTCAAGATGAATGGCCTTTACATTGGCCATGTTAATAGTAGTTGGTTCAAACAACAATAATGAATGCCTAAAGTAACTATGTTAATGATCCAATATACTTAGGTACTACTTCCGGTGAGTCAAGTGCAATACCCAAATTAAGTGTTTTTTTTCTAAACTCCTCTATAAAGCTTCGAACACCCTGACCTCTGCCTTGCCTTCAGTATTACCAATCCATTAAGGATTTTTTCTTATAACCCAAGGGATAAAATTGTTCCTTTAATGCAGAAATGAAACTAGGCCGTGAGGAAATAAGATTACCCACACTATTATTGCTTTGCAATATGCTCTCCCACCAGACGAGAGTGGTGCTACTTAGCCGAAGAGAGGCCAGCTGAAAGTTTGCCTCAGCCTCTTTGATTTGCTGAATCCTACAGTAGATTTCAATCTGCCTAATCAAGTTGTTAATATTTTCTCCATTACTTTCACCATTAAAAATGGAAAGATCAAATTTGACATCTAATATAAAGAAAGGTTTCTTAGATGCATCCCTTTGAATTTCTACGATGATGGTGATGAGTGGAACAATAACTTTCACTCGTGGAAGGAGAAGGAGGGGGTTCTTCTTCGCCATTTCCATGGACTGAACATTGTTGTTGGGCGCGGGATCCCATAAGGGAAGTGTTTGGGCTTAGAGGCAGATTTTGGTGAATTTTGTAATTCTGATTTAAAGACTCCACATTTTGTGGGCATGGAGCACGTAGTTTGTTAAAGAGTCGTAGGATTGTCCACGCTTATTTTGTTAATGTAATGTCGACTGTAGAAGATTTATCCATGGTCTACGGACCATGGAATTGTATAAATAGAGCAAAGCTGTAAGTAGTTTGATAGTTGAAGAATCAATGATGTATGCGAGAGAGATCTAAAGTGTAAAGTTTAGTTTTGGGTCGTAGAGTAAGAAGAGGCTCTGTGGTTGAGTGTGCAAAGCCCTAGTAGTTCATACGTGAGTGCACAGACCCCTACAGCTGAGTGTGCAGGGCGAGTCATGGTAATGTAGGTTGTGATTGATGTCAATTTGGCAATATTATGGACAGTAAACAATGATGTGAAGCCAAGTAGAGCTGATCCATGAAGCAATAGGAGTATGTCAATATGGCAATATTCTAGGATACTAAACAATGAAATGAAGCCAAGGAGAAGCAGAGCAGGTTCGTGAAGAAACGGGAGCAAGAAGCGAAGGAGCGAAGCCATGAGGAGAAGCCAGAGGAAAGCCAAGCCAGCCAAGCCTTGAGTATTGTAAAGTATCAGAGGAGTTAACAGAGGAGCCATATCAGACTAGAGAAGAGCGGAAAGTCAACGGAGCTGAGATGATTAGGTTTTGAGTGAGAAGAAAGAGGTTGAGTGTGAGAGGGGGTTTGAGACAGAGGTCAATTTATTGTTGTAATTGACCCGAGAGGGCAAGAATCGTGCCTGGTGTGGAATCTCGTTTATCCGTGTTCAACAGTTAACTGGGTATTTCTGTGTATTCCCACTGAAAAACATAAATCTCAGTGCTTAATGCTTTTATTCAGAAATCATGATTATCTTGTGATTAAGTGTTAATCCCGTGGTTAAACGATTAAGCGCTTTATTCAAGTGATTGATTAATGCACGTGGTTATATTACAAAAAGAGGGTTTGTAATAGTGGCAGTGGTTATCCGGTGGACGCTAAGCAATAAGTGGTATTTAGAGGAGAGCTCCCGATTCCAATCAATAGTTGACACATAGCAACTAGAGGAGAGAGAAAAACCGCTCTTTTTAGGCGGGTAACTCTCGTGCCAGTGGTCCACTTGAAATCGTTGTAGGTCGTTGGATCTAGCGCGGGTTGATCGACGACAAAGGATCAATACATGATTTTGGGTTGATCGGGTTAAGTAGGGACCGTTAGATCTGGAAAGAAGGAATCTACGACGCAGTAAGCTTCTGATGGTTTGTGTTGATCGGATCGAGTGTTGATCATCGAATCTAATATAGATGAAATCTATGGTGGATAATGAACTCGATAAAGTTAAACCTTGGGAACTTTGTCCGAGCAGGTTGCGTAATCACCATTGTAATACACCCTAATGGTATATCACGTCCGGGTATCAAGGAAGTCGTGCAAATCATAAGGGTTGTCACTACCGGACCGTCAATTGCGATTGAGATAGTGACATGGCGGGTGAGACCTCCTTGTTGGTACAAGCCTATCCAATGAAATCCTCCATAAATAATGATTGAGTCTATTGTATAAATATTAAAGAAAAGAGGGCGTCTGTGATATTTTTTAATATGCAACATTCCTTTGTAATTCAGCCTCTCTTCTGGACTTAGATGTCCTTTGAGTATTGGAATACTTGAATAAACAGAGGAAGCCATGCACCAAGAAGCTGAAGAATCAAGAGATAGTAGATGGATGAGCATTGAGGAAGCTAAAGCGACCAGAGGAGGGAAGCCAAAAGGTCGAGCGAGGATCATGAGATAACTTTTGCAGACTCTGTGTGGACAATATGAAGAGTTGTAAAGACTTCTTCATATGAAGACTAGTTGTTGTTGATGATGTAGCATGGAGACTACAGTGAAGCTATAAATAGATAGATTTCAGTAAAGAAGAGTTCTGGGAGTAGAGAATCACTATGAAAAATTCCTCAACAAGATTGGGTCAGAGTCCTTGGGGTTGGAGCTTCAGAATTTGAAGGATTGGTGTCCTTGGGGTTGGTGCCTCAAAAGTAGAAGGATTGGTATCCTTGTAGTTGGTACTCCTATATCCATGGTTGGTGCATTGATAGTAGAGGGTTGGAGTCCTTGGAGTCGATGCCTCAGAAGTTGGAAGGATTGGTGTCCTTGGAGTTGGTGCTCCTATATCCAAGGTTGGTGCCTTGACAACAGAGTGTTGGAGCCCTTGAGGTTGGTGCCTCAGAGCTGGAAGGATTGGTTTCCTGGGAGTTGGTGCGTCTAAGTCCAAGGTTGGTGCATTGACAAAACAGAGTTGGTGCTCTGAAGGTTGGAGCCTCACATAAGTCCAAGTTGGTGATTGGCAACAGATTGGAACCATATATATATTTTATCTAGTTTATTGCAAAGATTATATTAATAAAATCCTTTATTCTTGTTGTTCATCTTGTGTTCTAAATATAAATGTTTTAACTGGTAAAATAACAGTTGAAAAGAAATACTGATTCACCCCCCCTCTCAATATTTCCAACAAGTCAAAGTCTGTAATCATTTGGAAGCAATATTAAAGATAAGTTTCTATCATTTATGTGTATTTATTTCCTGTTTTGTGGATCGGATATATTGGGCATGAATTGCACTTCTATTGTTTATATGATGTGCGAATATATATAATTGTAATTGTTAAGTAAGATACTTGGTGTAGTGTGGGAAATAGCAACGAAAGCATCTCACCCCCTAGTTAGGGTTGCGAGAAAGACGATTGTGACACTTCACGAGGGTACTGAAGGTTGGAACGGTGAGCGAACCGACTACGCGAAGGCTAGGTCTAGTTGGACTAAACTGACATCATAGACATCTTAAGGGTGCAAAAACTTGGTTCCAACATCCCCCCATACTACTTCAGGTGAGAGATCAGTCCGTACTCCGCGGGCTGATGCCGAAAGGGCTAGTAGTGTAGGGACTTGTTTAGCTAAATAACTCAACTTGGGTGAGGCCCCCATAATTCAACACTTGTTCTTCATTCTTTTTCTCTTTTTCTTTTTCCAGCTTTGGAAGCAATTGGCCGACATTTTCTGCCATTGTATAGAAGGCTTTGCCTAAATTGAGCTCGTCTTCGTAATGAGCCTCTTCATTTGCCATGTTTCTCCTTCGATGTGCACACCTTGCTTTAGGATTGAAAGACTTTAGTTTCCCTTCGCCTCTTCTTATATATGTCTTGAAGAATTACATGGATAAATTGCATCTTAAACATAGAAATTTAATGTGCACATGAGAGAAGAGGAGAAACACATAAAAGCATGAAAGAAGATAAGAGGCTTCATAACAGAGTTCGTCCAATTCGGACTATGTCTCCAGGCACTGCTCAATCAATGGGGAAGCCTTCTTTCATTAAGAGGCATGAAAAAGAAGAGTAAAATCATCATTTACAAAACAGGAGTCCTATACCTTAATCTTGGAAAATGGTCAAAAAATGGAGAGCTCTATTGTAGAAATTGGCATCATCGTTGAGTTCCTGTCACTTAGAGGTACAAAATTGATATAAAACTCTCCCAATTCTGACACTGCATCAAAACTAACCCCCTGGAAAATGTGTTCAGGCAAGGTTTTGCCCCTTGTCACAGGTCTGCTCAGGGTTCCGCGACAGACAAATCATTTGTCTCAAAGTACGTGCATGCTCCCTTTCCCCGACACACTATGAAAAAAGGTTTAAATAAAGTTTGTTGGGTGGAATAAAGAAGAAAGCGGTTTGGGCGCATTGGTTAACATTAGAAATAGTTGAGGTGGGGTCAGGTGATCAAAACCCAACCCTCACATTTTTAACACCATATATGATTTTGTTTGATCGTTGGGGTAGTAGGTCGACTGTTTTGGTGGCCCAAATCCCTTTTCCCCCACCGGCGATTCGTAATAGTGGTGAGGTGGAGATGCGGCAGGGTTGACAGCGTGCGCCCCCCACCATGTTTAAACTATATGTTGTTGTTGGCTCCTGGGGTGGCGGGGTCATGGCTACCCCCCCACATTAGTTTTTTGTGTGGCTACGGGGTGGTGGGGTCATGGCCTCCCACACTAAGTTATCGGAAACGGCTCCCTTAAGAGCAGAAACGCCGTTTTCCGTTTCTGATACGTTTCAGATCCGGAAACGGCAAAAAAATGGCCAAAATACGTTTTTCGGGATGCAAAAACGTTTCGGGGTTTGAAAATCCGTTTTCGAGGCGTATTGATGGAAAACCCTCCCGTTCAGCGGAAATGCAATACGTATTAGAGTTTTTTATACAATGCTGTCAGTGGTTTTAAACGTCAAACGAAGAGAAAAACGGTCAAAAAGTGATGCCCGAATCAAAAGGATTGTGGCCCCGGCATCCGTACATGGAGGGAAACCAGAGATAAAAGGACGCCTTTATCGATAGATTCCTTCGCTTTTTCAACGCAACAAAATCCTCACCAAAGTTGAAAACTGCTTTAAAAAAAGGCCAGAACAGCCACTCTTTGTCCCGTGCAGTAAACTCAGGGAAAATATCGTATTTAGTTGTACTGGTAGTGCTTAGTCACATATAAAATCAGATTGGCACTCTGTCTCGTGATCACGAATCCATACACAAAAACCGCCTGTGAATGTGCTCCGATAAGATCCGCTTCAAGATTTTGCATGACTGAGTGGTAGTGGAATGGAATCTTTACAGCACCAGCTACAGTTTCTGTCTGTATTTATGATGCTTTTTTGCATGTAAGACAAGCATGTACGTATACAATTAACATGCATGTTACAATAATTTTTATAAGTATAAAATCTCGTTAGTGTTGATGAAATCATATTTCTAGATTTTAATAAATTCATGGGAAAATCTATTTCATGTATAAATTAAACTAAACCTTTCTTTATTGAAAAAAATTATAAAATCTCTAATACCCTTTCGATTTCGCTTTAATAACGTTATTGATCCTAATAAACTATGGTGAGAATAGTTTGGACTTTGCCGCTTAGATGTAGTAATGCATTGTATAGAAATTAGATTCTGAATTTTGAAATATGAATGGTAATATGAATTTTTTATTTTTAATATATATATATATATATATATATATATTATGTGCCATTTCCTGCCGTATCGTATCCAGATTTTTTGAAAATTTGCCGTATCCGTTTCAAACCCCGTACCCGTATCCGTTCCCGTATCCGTTTTCTGGTAACTTAGCTCCCACCCCACTTAAAATATAATTTTTTTTTGGTGGGTCATGGTCGCCCGCCCCATTAATATATATATATTACATATCTATATATATTATATATATATATAATATTATATATATATATATATATATATTATAAATAATAACCACTGGCCCTTTTGGGTTTTTCCAGAACCTTAGACGTTAGAAGACAAATTAACAGATCCACAAATTCGCGCAGAAAATTCAGTGGATTTCGGTGCTGGGTTCTTGTCAAATTGCACCCTCCTTAAGCCTACCACATGGGTAAGTCAACCCACAAACTTGAATGCTTCTATCTTCTTCATACGGACTCGGATTGGAGTGTCATTCGCACCGTTGGAATTAGGGCAGACAACACTTCGATCTGATGCGAAGTTGATCAACTTTCTGCCGCTTTGAATTTTGAGCCTTTCTCATGCCCTTGGTGTCTGGAGAACCACCTGGATTAGGGACGGAAATGAATTTGAATTAAGGGGTATCACATGGAAACAAGGAAAGATAATCAACTTTAACAGCGTGACAAAACTTTTACAGAAAGAACAATGGGGCGTAATTGCACAATTATGTTCACTAGGGGTTCCCACATTGAAATCATCTATTTCTCGAGATCTCCAAAACGTTTTGGAGAATCATTCCTAAGTGTTTGAGATTACCAAAGGCCTTCCACCCATTCGTGATCATGATCATGCTATTTATTTGATTCCACGAAGTGTTTCCCCAAACATCGTGCCTTACAGATATCCATATGCCCAAAAGAGTGAAATTGAATGTATCGTTGGGGAAACGCTAGATGTTGGTATAACTCAACCTAGTCAAAGTTGTTTCTCTGCTCCAGTGGTATTGAGACACAAGAAGGATGGATCATGGCACACGTTTCCAGATTATAGGGATCTCAACAAGCGTACTACTAAAGATAAATTTTCCATTCTTCTCATTCATGAATTATTGGATGAATTACATGGAGAAATCTACTTCACCAAGTTGGATATTCCTTTAGGATATCATCAAATTAGAATGAGGATTGAAGACATTCGAAAAACAACATTTAGAACTCATGAGGGTCAGTATGAATTTTTGGTCATGCCTTTTGGCCTTACCAATGCACCTTCTAGATTTCAAGGTTTAATGAATTTCATTTTCAAACCCTTCCCTAGAAAATTTGTGTTAGTAATTTTTGATGATATATTAATCTACAGAAAGTCTTGGAAGGATCATTTTGAACATGTTGAGAGGGTGCTCAAACTATTGGAGGATAGACAATTATATGCAAAAAGCTCCAAATGTTTCTTTGGAGTACAAGATGTGGAATATTTGGGTACTCAGATAGCTCCTAGCTCATCTTATCATCCTCAATCTGATGGGCAAACTGAGAAGTGAACAAATGTTTTGAAGAATATCTTTTTTGCTTTGATTTTGACGAACAGGCACAATGAGTGAAGTGGTTTCCTCTGGCTGAATGGTGGTATAACACTTTTTTCCATATTGCAACAGAAATGACCCCATTTATGGCACTTTATGGATATTATCCTTCGTCCATCACATCATCTTTAAAAGAAAATTCTAGGGTTCAAGCAGTGGAAGATTACATCGAGCATCAACAAGTTCTCAAACTCTTAAAGGATAACCTCACTTTGATACAGAATAGAATGAAACAGTAGACAGATCAACATCGTAGCGAAAGAAGTGGATGTAGGTGAGTGGGTATTTCTATGACTACAACCATACAAGGTGTTACAAAATATTAGTACTATGGCATACAAATTGAAGCTTGTTGCATCTTCTCGAGTGCACCTAGTTTTTCATGTTTCATGCTTAAAGAAGCTTATAGGTGAGAAGATCATGGTTCAAACAATATTGTCAGAACTTGATGAGGAACGAAAAAACATATTGGAACTAGAAGCAGTCACAAAAACAAGAAATCGACAGCTACGAAATCGATCAATTTTAGAGTATCTCATCACATGGAAGAACTTACCCACTGAAGATTCCACATGGGAGGATGATAATTTTATATAGAAGCATTCGGAACTACTCAAGCATTGAATAGAACACTTTTTGAAGGAGGGGAATGTTAAGTCCCTATACTACTAGTGTAACCCCTTTTGTTGTTAATGCAACCCCCTTATTCTATTATTATGCCCATATAGTACCTATCTTATTATTATTATGCCCCATATAAGCCGACTATTGTTATTGTTGAGACCCTACAATATTATTGTTATGTAGGGTTTGATTGTATTGGGACCCCTTGGACTCCTATATATGGAAAGGAGGCCTTATCATTTGTATTATCTAGGAATTGTTCATTTGTGTAATGTAAAGGAGGTTGCCCTCTCGAAGAGGCAAATTTTGATGTTGTCCATCTATATT
The DNA here is from genome assembly GCA_000404065.3 of Pinus taeda. Lineage (NCBI taxonomy): Eukaryota > Viridiplantae > Streptophyta > Pinopsida > Pinales > Pinaceae > Pinus > Pinus taeda. The sequence continues at coordinate 228,128 of APFE031562085.1, read as the reverse complement.
TTATTCTATTTTTGAGCTGGTTGGATAACATAAACAATGGAGGTGGGAAGAATATCTGTGACTGGTTGTGTTTCCTTACAACGATGGGTATAAGGAGTCACTAAGGGTGAGTCTATTCAAGGCAATATATGGGCAAAGTTGTAATAATCCCATCAGTTGTAGTGATCCAGTTAAAAGGGTGTTGATAGGACCAGACATGTTGACATAGATAGAATAGGAAACGCAGGTAATCAAGAAGAATCTGAAGGCATCATGGGACATACTGATAAGTTATGCAAATAATAACAAGATGTTTAAGGATTTTTAGGTTGGGGAACAAGTGTACTTGCGCATCTGACCCAGGAAGAGATCCTTGAGGATTGGATCAAGTTCCAAGATAACACGTCAATTTTGTGGACCTTTCAGGAACCTTGAGATGATTGGACCAATAGATTATCAACTTGCATTGCCTCCAATAGTGAAATTCCATGATATTTTCAATGTGTCATTGCTTAAGAAGTATGTTAAATATGTTGATCATGTGATTGAATGGTCTGTATTGTAGGTGGAGCCAGTAGGAGAATTCCAATTAGAACCTCAATGCATTTTGCAGAGAAATATCCTCATGCTACAAAACCAATAAATCGAGCAGGTTAAAGTGTAGTGGAAACATTTTGGACTTGATGAAGCTAGATGGGGGATGGTTTATGAGATGCAGGCTATGTATCCTTCTATATTCGTTGGTTGAGCAAATTTTTTTGGCATATGTTTCGTTGTGATGTTTTTGTATGTGTGTGTACGTATATGGATATAAATGCCACCATGAGTTGCGTTATAAAGCTCCAATAAGTGGTATGGGTGTCATGTAGTTATGGTTGTCATGTTAGTTTATTTCTTAGGAGGATGATCATTTTAAATATTGGAACGAGCTAAGTTATGGCTCCATGGGCAGTGGGTTTTGCTTTTCAACGACCTTGTTTGTTTTAGGTGTCATTGGACAGTCAGGATAGTGTTCCCGAAGGGGGAGGGTTCTATAATAACCCTGGTCAAAATCCATGTAATAAATTTAATAAAGGGAAAATAATAACCAAGGTCATGGGACACATATTCCAAGCTGAATGTTGGGGAAAAACATAATTACAGGGATCACTTGTAATTAATTAATGGCTATGTAAATTGGAAAAGGCAATGGAAGAGGCTCTAGAAAGGCATGAGACATTTATTGGCATTTTATTTATGAAAATAATGGGCGATAGAAGAAAATGAAGATGAAAGGTCACATGTTGTATGTGAAGAGGAAAATCAAGGAAAATAATGGAAACCTGGAGAAAATAGAGGCTTCATTAATAAAAAGGCTTCTAAGGAGCACTTTGTAGCTTTTTGTTAGTTTAGTTTTGGAGCTTTCATTTTTCTACTCTCCCTGAAACTCTTGGACAGTTAGAGTTTTCTTGGAGCACTCTTGGAGGAGTGTGGAATACTTGGGATTTGGAGCAAGAAAGAAAAATGAAGAGCAAGAGATTGCAAGAGGACAGCGGGATCAACAACTAAAACATGTTTTTCTTGCAGGTATCGAGTCACATGTATGATTTCCTTGCTAGTTTTGGCATGCATGACACATGCATGTAGTTTCTTGTTTATGATCTATCATTGGCATGGAGGACTACCTGGATTGAGAATGGCTTTGCCTAGCCTTATCATTTCGTGGATAGCCATTATGTTATGGGTTTCTTTCCTCTTGTTTTCTGGTTGGTTTTCATGTTCGTTATGGTTGTGGGCTGAGTTACTAGTTCTTGGAGCCTTGGTTAGAAAAACATTATGGAAGCCCTATAACATCTTGAATTGAGTCACTAGTCCTAGAAGCCTTAGGTGGACAAACTATCTAGAACCCTTGGTGGGTTGAGTTACTAGTCCTGAAAGCCTTGGTTGGAAAGATTCTCTGGATTCCTGCAGCAGCTGTCGGTTGAGTTACTAGTCCTGGAAGTATTGGTTGGAACAAATGATTTGGAACCCTAGACAACTTGGGTAGAGACCGATCTAGTGATGGTTAATGATGTTCGAATGAGAGGTGGAATCATTGGTTGAGCACTCTTGGAGGAGTGTGGCATACTTAGGATTTGGAGCAAGAAGGAAAAATGAAGAGCAAGAAAGTGCAAGGGGATATCAGGATAAATAACTAAAACATGTTTTGCTTGTAGGTACCGAGTCACATGTATGATTTCCTTACTAGTTTTGTCATGCATGACACATGCATGTAATTTATTGATTATGATTTGTCATTCACATGGAGGACTACCTGGATTGACAATGTTTTTGCGTAGCCTTTCCCTCCCACCCTAGTTTAGTAGGCACCTGTTTCACATTCATTGGTTTCAACACAACAACATCTGACTTGGGTTATTCGGAGACATTCCCTCCCAGCCCAAGCTTTGTATGCACCTGCTACTTCATGAACATTCAACATCACAGTTATGGGTGAACTACACAAAATCATTATCATCGAAGTCCATTTGTTAGGTTGTACACTATTAGTATTACAGTTGGTCACAAGCATTATAGGTTATTTGTATGCTCATATCTCCATTTTTCATGGTTATGGGTAATCCACAAACCCACACATCATTGAAGTCCATTTGTTAGGTCACACACTGTTAGGATCACAGTTGGTCATAAGCATTACAGGGTATCTCTATCCTTGGGTTTTCGCTCATCACGGTTATGGGTTAACTATAAAAAACCCTTCTCTTCAATGAATTTTCATATTTAACAAAGGCTTCTTAGGAGGAAACTTGACGCAATGGGGACCATTGCTTCTTAATTAGGGAGGAATGATCTGAATGGAAATTGGCATCCACCAATGGTATACATCGACCCGTGGTATTTATCCACTTATGGAATATACCCATGGGATTGTATGTGGCATCGACCCATGATATTCATCCACACAAGGCATTTATCCACCAATGGATTTACCCATGGTATTGTAAGTGACATCCATTGTTGGGCGGCGGATCCCCCAATAGCGGGTTTTTGGGGCTTGTAGCTCGAGGTTGGGTGAAGATAATGTAAAGACCCCGCAAAAAGCGGGTGTAGAGCACGAGAGTCTAGGGTTTTCCTCTCTAAAATAATGTAATTAAATATAGAATGTGTGAGTCTACCCATGGTCCGCCAACCATGGGATTGTATAAATAGAGTGAGGCTCTAAGTGTAAAAGTCAGAGTTTTGGAGTCTTAGCATTGAGAAGTGTTATGGGTTTCCAAATAAGGAATTCTCTCTGAGTCTGTAAGTCCGAGTCTTGGGTTGTACCAGTAAGGAGAGGCTCTCCAGCGGTGTGCGCAGAGGCCTGGTAGAGTCTGCAGCGGTGTGCGCGGACCCTTTCAGCTGAGTGCGTAGGGCGGAATTGGGATTGTAACTGAACATAGGTTTAATAAAAGGGAAGTTGAATATGAAATATTGTGCATCTACTCGTAGATCCGTGTGTTTATGCTTCTGCTATATCTTTGCATCTCTTACAGTTTATGATTGCGCGCACTTGTTATGAATGTTGAATGATTAATGAGATTATTGGGTCCACATAATTAAGTTAAGATCTATAAATAAAATATGGTATGGATAAAAGATCTAGAGAATGCCTCTTCGCGCCTGGTACAGAGCTACGTGGAAGTAGTTGAACAAGTTACGAAGAACAGAAGGCTGCACGGAGCAGCGCAAGCACGCATGTTAGGTTCGTGAACTTCCCAAACTTCATCCAGACATCCCTACGGTGCGGAAAAATTGTTCCAGCACCCTCTCATACTAGCTTGGGTGAGACCTCAGTCCGCACACTATGGACTGTTACCGAAAGGGCCAGTAGTACCGGGATTTGCATGGCTAAACTCATTGTTGAACCTGGGTCAGGCGCCAAGTAGCCAACAAATCGTTCTGTTGCCAGGACCGAGATCCGCCTAAGGGATGTCCGATGTCGTGCCATTGGAACCCTACAAAGGAGGAAATTGAAGAGTGATTGGACAAGAAGCTTCACGAGTTCGTGACACAAGAAAAAAAAACTCCACAGATATCCAAGAAGTGGTGGTTGGATCGCTACATATATATGGAAATCCACAAGATTTTCTTCACTTTTTTCTCTTCTGAACTGTATGAGTGGATCGCGAGGTTAGCCAACAGCCGGGGAAGGTATAAGCTTGATCAGCCGATAGTTTGGACTTCAGAATTAGTCCACAGAATAGAGACATCAGAAGAGGAGATCACACGAGCTGTGGACCATTGGCTCAACCGGATAATAGGGGGATTTATCATTGAGTTTGCAATAAACACGACCATAAGCTATAATGAAGCAGAGCGACATTTTCTCAAGGGACCACGAGGTAGGTACATTAAATCCCTGAATATCTGGATTAAGATGTTGTTATGTGAAAAACAGGTGATGCGAATACATTAATATTTGGAACAACGCGGAGCAATAGAATCTACAAAGGTAGCGAAGAATTAGAAAACAGTCCCTTGATTTCACCTTCGTGAGAGAGCGAGGAAGAGCTCACTCGAGTCTCTCCGAGAAGTGCGGTCAATTTGATAAGGCAACGTACTCTGCGACCACCCGCTTCACCTCCTTCACCTCCATCTCCACCCACTCCACCTCCACCACCCCTGTAGTTCAGCATGACAAGCGCGATCAAGCTACTCGTATTCAAAGGAGTAGGAAATGAGGATCCAGATCAGTTCTGGTTTGTAGTAAGAGCGGTGTGGAAAGAAAAAGGGGTCAAGGATGACAACATTAAGAAGGCCACATTGGTGAGCGTGTTGTAGGATCGTGCGTTGAGATGGTATATCAAGCACTCAAATGATCACCCAAATGTAGGAATATCTGAGATCTAGAATGCGCTGAATAGAGAATTTAGTCGACTGAAATCATAGAGGCAATTAATCATCAGATTTAAAGAGATCCCAATGCTTCCAGGTGAGACCCCATGGGATCTGGATTAGCGGCTAAAGAGTACGATCTGCGAGCCTAATATAACGTTAACAAATGCACATCACTACGCGTGGTTTGTGGCGTCTTTGACACCGCACCTGAGGATGGCTTTGTCATAGTAGAAGCTTTCAACCCGGGCTAAAGCATTGGAAATGGCGATGAGGTTGCATGAAACACCGATACAGGATCCGGGGCTGGGAGTTCAAGAAATCCACGTGCAGTTATAGAATCTTTGCCTGGAAATGCAAAGCTTGAAGCAGGATAGGGCACCGCGGCCGGAGGTGCGCGAGGAAGTGTGATGCATAAAATGAAAAGGCCAGGGCCACGACAAGGATCACTCCCCAATATTTGCGAACTACTTGGCAAGAGGGGGGCCAATGCTGTTGTGACCAGAGGCATAGGCAGGGCCAAGTGCGGCACCCATGCTATGGTGTGCAATCTGTCAGATAGGAGGAAAGCACATGCCAGAGAACTATCATTTGTTGCAGAAGTATACACAGACTCTGCAGCAGTTGTTTTGTAATTTTTGTAGGTCGGTGGGCGACTAAGAGCATACTTGTCGTAGCTACTAGTTAATGACGGGGCGAACCCCAGCTTATAGAATGTAGGCAGAAACGCGAGGCCTCGACCTAGCTGTGGGGATGGCGTGCGTTGGATTTCAGGGTCGTGGTCGCGGACGAGGAAGAATGGGGCCAGGAAGGGGCCGCAGACAGTTAATTTCTTATAATTGCAGAGGACCAGCGCACTACGCCCGCGATTGTACCAACCCGACGAGACCATCATGTTCATACTGTGCTCAATTAAATCATGAAGCAGTAGATTGTCCTACGTTGATCGTGGAGATGCACGAGAAATGGGTACTTTAGCCTTCTTGACGCAGAATATTCAAATGATGAGGTCTGAATTTTGCGAAGAAGACCCACATGTGAATATAGTGCTCAGAAGCAGCTCAACCACAGGGGAAGATAAGGGGAAGCAGCCCGAGGAAGATACATGGGTTTGCAAGGCCCCTACAAAGGAATTTGAGTTTGATTTGGAACGCGCAAAAGAGACATTTATGGAAGCTAAGAAGAGCTTCGCGGAGGAATCTACTTCAGGTAGTGAGGATCGCCCAAATCCTGGAATGGATCCTTCTATGCTTACTACCTTTTTAGAGACATGCATGAAGCTGTTGCACGAGCTGATCACTAGGTGTGCAGGGTCGAGTGAACCTCGCTTAGTCCGGAAACTGGGAAAGCATACATTGCGCACTAGAAGGGAAATGAGATTAATGACACAGATTGGCGAATATGAAATGGATCAAGTAATACTAGACCTAGGTTTGGATGGGAATGTGTTACCAAAGCAGACATGGGAATGCGTGGGTACGTCCGCATTACAGTAGTCCCCTATTCAATTATGGATGGCGAACCAGCAAAAGCTCTTGCCCATGGGGAGGTTGCAAGGGGAAACAGTGGATATCGAAGGCGCGAGCGCGCAGACGGACTTTGAGGTGATAGAGATTGTTGATGACAACAATCGTAACCCTACGTTACTAAGAATAAACTGGGCCCTTGATATGAATGGAGTCATCAACTTGAAAAAGCGGACGATGATATTCGAGAAAATGTCTCTACACGTAGTTGTTCCGCTGGATCTAGTCGAAGGAGTGTGCTATACTGAACCTGTTTGCGATGATGACATCAACGATGAGCTAGATTGCATTTACCAGATAACAACACAAGACCAAGATTGGGTGAACCCGAATGCAGATGGGAGGATCTCATGGGAGAGCGAAAGTTCCTGTACTTCGGATTGAGATGAGAAAATAGAACGCTGGTATAACCGGTTACACGAAGTGACAACGTTGAATTGCAACATGATGATTAAATCATTGTGGTGCGTGACGACAAAAGCAAGGGAATTGCCAACAAATAATGGGGTAAGAGCGGTGAATGACTCCTTAGACAATTTGAAAGTGCAGTACCGGAACAATAGCGGTAGGGTGCACTGGAATGGGTGTTGTGCACGACACCCGCACGATGGTGGAGTACACGTCAGAAGACTATGGGGAACCGGCGCGAATGGAGAAGATGGATGCACTTACGGTTTGGAAGTCTACAACATTGAAGGCGAGATGGGCAACCAGGACGAAGCAGCTTGCGCTCCCTCTTGTGTCGATGGGTGCAGGTGTGCGTTGTGCAAGGAGATCCCAGACTAAGGATTGAAAATCAGAACTCAACACGGCAACAGGGAAGGCGACACACACCACAAATATTCCACGACAGGTCATTCAAAAAGCAAGGTGGAACCATGAACAAGTTTCAACAGGCGAGATGAACAGACTGGGATATGCACATACCAACGGTTCAATGGGCCTACAGGGCAATAAGCGAAAACCTGAGCGTGGAAATGACGCCAACATTGATGAGACGAGATGAAATGAGGAGAGCAGAGAATAATCCCTAGACCACAGCTCCCGCAGTTTGGACAGGGCGTGAGGACTTGGGTAAAGGAATTAGGGAGTTACAGGAAGCCATTCGGCGAGGGAGCCTGGAACTTCTCGAACTCGACGAAGATTGGGCACAGTGGAGGAAGAAAAGCATGACGTTAGATGAAGAAATCAGCAAACTGGAAACGAAAGTCATGCAAGCAGACTACACCGAGAAAATAGGCACAATGGGACGAGGTCTAGCCAACCCTACTACTACATTAGAAGAAGTTGCGACCCTGCTACCATGGCTGCGATCGCATCTCTGTAAATAGGGGAATGTACCATGCACAAAAGAATGCGACGCACTAACGGGCACAAGGGTAGTTTGGGGGTGCCTGCAACTTGGGCTAGCAGGAAAATTGAAACCTTGCACGACGGGTGCGACCACCTGACTATTTTTAGGAAGCACAGTCTCATCGTTTCAAGCAGTTGAGAGAGAGCGTGGGACTATAAAAGAATTTGTATGGGATCTGCACGACAAGGAGGTCGCACACAGGATTGGTATACCACATGGGTCGCGGTCGTACATATGGAGCTACGTTGTTGCGCGAGTAGGCTAGGAGGTGACCATTGATGTCACTGTTTAAGAGAAGAGGTCCAATTTAATGCAGAAAGGAGCGGACGACGTGTAATTAAGACAGGAATTAAGGGCTAGATTCAGGATGATTTTCCGCAAAGAAGGTATTAATGACTCGGAAGTGGAGGGAATGGTCGATTTCAAATTCAAACAATACTACAAAATCCATTGGGTTAGCCTCGGGGCAACACTTGGTTGTTGAAGAATTGAGCCAGTATAGAGGCTTGAGCACCAAGCACCCTTGCCACCCTTGAGTACGCGACCGAACGAATCTAGTGTAGACACGATGACAGTGGCGAGAACCTGAGTATGACTTGCAGAAGTTACCCTAGAGCCCCGTGTGATCTAGGAAGAGTTTGGAGAGGCGGTAGTTGCAACAGAGATTCCTAAGTCACCAGGCATGCCGCAACCATAGAAAGACAAGCAGACAATGGGGCTAGTCTGGGTATCAACACGTAACCCACAATTTAGTAAATTGTCATTGGCTGAGAAGGGAAGGCCATCACCCTTGAAACAAAGGAGGAAGAGGAAGATCTGTAAGCCCTGATCGCCCAAATTGAAGAATAGGACGATGAGACGGAGAATGTCTCCAAAGTGCCTTCGGCGATAAGGTTACCCCCCTACATCCCCCTGGGGAAGGGGAAGGCCAAGATACCAAAGGACCTGGAGGCGACGAAGAGTGCGCTCCAGAGCCGACTGCTTTCGAATGAAATAAGGTTTGAAGGTCCATCGATGGGAAGGGTGCCTAACATAAAGTTCGAAGAATAGGACCTCGCGAACAGCGAGAAGTTCCCACATTTGGCCACAAAGAAATTACTGCAGTAGAAATGGTTGCACGGTGTGGAGAAGGCTGGGTTACTCCATCTGCGATGGATACCCCACTACCACCGTGCGCCTATCACAATTTTTGTCATCCGGCCGCTACTGTGCCTAGTACATGATTGGTATCTTTTGCTGGAGGAGCCGATTCCCATCACGACCGGTTTAATTCACCGCATTTCTCGGCTTCCCATCAAAGGAAACAATCTTGCAGCCATAGCAGGAAAGAGCAGCGACTTGGCCCTTGCAAAATCTATGAAGGCTAAATATAAGTTGGAGAAGAGGAAGCGAGGGTACGTAATCACAAGCATTAAGGACCAAGGGGTGCCCGTAGCCACCCAGCTGCTAGCCGGCAAGATAATGAGGAAATGTTGTGTAGATGAAGTGCTGGCGTCTGTCATTGCGTTGGCAAAACAATGCACAGTGGGGGTCCAGTTCAATTGGGCGCAGTTTCTCTCTGATGAGTTTTTGACAACTTGCAGGGAGGCCCAGGAGCAAGGTAAGAGATTCCACTATGCGTGGTTACTCTTATCCATCCTGTTGGTTACCGAGGAGCTACTGGAGGACAGCCAGTTTCCCATGATTGAGAGGAACTTGCACGATGAGGATTTGTGAAATAAAGGTCTTCTGGGTGTTCATGGAGACGAGTATCCAGACATGGATCAACCGTAGGCTGCGCTTGTCCCCTACAGTATATAACAGTTTGTAAGAAGTGGCAGAGTTCAAGGGGGATATGCATAATCTGTATATCTGGGCGTGAAAGGATCTAGCTTGCACATGTGTGAAGCTTCCGTTCATTGCAACGGATGATGCAATTTTCGATGTGATGGCGTCATGGTCTCCGTAGTGGCGCGCTCCAAACTTGGCAGAACTGGAAAAGATCGCAGAACAACAATGGAAGAAGGAAACCAAGTTGTGCATCATGAAGCTGGGGGAGAGAAAGTGCCAGGAACAAGAAGCGGCCACGCAACAAAAGGCGACTGAGGCAGTAGCGGCAATGCAGACGGCAGAGACTACAACCGCGCTAGTTTGAGAGCCCGAGGGAAGCCAGGAAATGTCCACAGAGCGGCACATATAGGGGGAGGATCAGACAGGGGAACGCATAGGCCTGACACTGACATCGATGCAACTCAAGAGGCCGCGCGTCCAGAAGGAGTCAGCGGCACGAAAAAAGTCAAAGGTGTCAAAGACAAAGGATGCTTTGGAAGAATTAATGTCGGAGTAGAACACTGTGTCGGGGGTGCTCAGAGTGTAGTTGCATGCATTACAGGTGCGACCCCCAGGAATGATGACACCACAGCTTGCGAAAGGAGCATCCGAAGCCGAGCAGATGTTGCACGCCCATCAAACACTATGGTGTTACCGAAAGGCGTAGTCTTAGCAGAAACCGAGGGTGACATGAGAGGTTGGGGGTTGAATTTGGCCGCCCTTCCTAGGGAAACGCTATACCAACTGCGGGATGGGGTAACCACTAAGCTTTGCGCCAGGGAGGGCCGTGCCCTCCATGCCTTCAGCGAGCAGAAGTTAAATTTAATACAGCTTAGCCTGCAACGCAACAACCTAGTCGCACAAAAGCAGGGATTAGAATATGCAATGGAGGAGGCTTGTAGCAACATACTGGAGTTGGCTGTGCTGACAACACTCCCCACAATGGAAAAGATTCACCAACTAGTAGCCAGAGTCCGCAAGACCCAAGAGGAAGCTACAAATGTTCAGTTTGAGCTGAACTTGCAGATCGCGGACCTACGATTGAAGGTGTAGCCTTCTACACCCTTGGAAGTCAGAGAGCAGCGCCACCATGTCATTCAATCAAGGTTGGAAACAATAGAGCACGTCGTACAGGACTGCACGAGTTTGTTGGATCCGACACTTTTCACGCTCAACTCACTGCAGGAAGACCTAATGCTACAACGCTTAGAGGCAAAAGCGCGGTAGTTACGGCAGGCCTATGAAAATGTTCGGGGGACCATCCATACGATCGTCCTTACTTAGCGGTTGACCAAAATGAGGGAAGCCCAGGGTCTAAAGGAACAGGTGGACGTCGCGCAACCAAAAGAAGCAGGGTTTAAAGCACACATCCAGCTTTGGCTCGAGGAAGCATTCATGGTCACCACCGCGATCGAGGGAAAGCTGGCCTAGATGTAGGGTACATGTGTGCTAAGGCAAGAAGGTGCCTCTGACAATGATGCATCGGAGAATCGCGCACAACTGATACAACAGACATCAGAGGAATGTGTGGCAGACGTCAGCGAAGCGTAGAAGTTGCTGGGTGGACTCTGCGCGAAGATCACCTGCACCAGCGGAGTGACTCTGGACGAGTCATCATGATTATGTGATGGGCTTGTTGGGCAGCGAATGCCCCCTAGCAGGTTTTTGGGGCTTGTAGCCCGAGGTCGGGTCAAGATAATGTAAAGACCCCGCAAAGTCCGGGCGCAGAGCACGAGAGTCTAGGTTTTTCTACCCTAAAATAATGTAATTAAATATAGAAAGTGTCGGCCTACCCATGGTCCGCAAGCCATGGGATTGTATAAATAAAGTGAGGCTCTAAGGGTAAAAGCCAGAGTTTTGGAGTCTTAGCATTGAGAAGTGTTATGGGTTTTTATATAAGGAATTCGCTATGAGATTGTAAGTCCGAGCCTTCGGTTGTAGTAGTAAGGGAAGGCTCTACAACTGTGTGCGCAGAGGCCTGGTAGAGTCCGCAGCTGTATGCACGGACCACTACAGCTGAGTGCGCAGGGTAGGGTTGGGATTGTAACTGAACAAAGGTTTAATAAAAGAGAAGTTGAATCTGAAATACAGTAAGGATGAGAGATCTAGACAACGCGTCTTCGCCCGTGATATAGAGCTACGCAGAAGCAGTCGCACAAGTTACGAAGAATAGACGGCTGCACGAAGCAGCTCAAGTGTGCAGGTTCGGTTAACAACTTCCCAGACTTCATCCAGACATCCATAGTGTGCGGAAGTCTGGTTCTAGCGCCCTCCCATACTACCTTGGGTGAGACCTCAGTCCGCACATTGCGTACTATTGCCAAAAGGGCCAGTAGTACCACAATTTGTTTGGCTAAACTCAGTGTTGAACTTGGGTCAGGACCCAAGTAGCCAACATCCATCCATGGTAGTCATTCACCCATGGTATTGTATGTGAGATCCACCAATGGCATTTAATCATCCATGGTATGTACCCACGCGTCGAATTTACTTGTGGTATTATAAGTAAAAAATGACTATAAGTAATAAGTCAAATTTTGTAAAAGGATATATTGTCCATTGCAATGTTGCTCTTACATTTTTTCTCTATTTTAATAAAAAGTTTCTTGGTGGTTTTGTTTAATGTATGATCTCCTATTTTCTTCTGGCATTTCCATTTTTCAGATCTTCGGGGCCTTCCCCCCAAGATCCATTTTAAATTTTTAGATCTTGGGGGCCTCCCCGCAAGATTCAGATCATTTGGCCTCTAGAAACCCTGGTTTTGTTTTGTTTGATTTATTTTATGAGATCTCACATTCGTTCTTAGAATATGGCGCGGTGGTGGTTGGCTGAAAGAGAGATTTGGTTCAACCTAATCTATGGTCGGATGATATGTGGAAGTCCCTGACTTGGTTGGATTTGCATATGTTAGTAAGAGATCCTTTTCCTTTAGTATTTTATGAGTAGATGTGATTGTCATTATGTGACTTTATTGGTTGTTTCTTCATAGATATATCTCTGGTTATTTACTGGTTACAAGAATGATTTATGACAGTTATGATGTATGGCTCTCATCCTGTCTTGGTTAGTAAATGAAATGTTAATGAATGAATGACCTAATAGATAACAATGTAGCTATTATGAGGAGATATCAGTCCCCTTTGACAATTCTCACATAAGGAGGAAATTCCTATCATCGCTAGGAGGGGCGAAATCAAGTCCTTATTCAAGTTTTTGCATTATTAACCTTATTTCAATGTTATTTATCATTTGTGAAAGTTTCATGAAGTTATGGGTAGTGGATTGCGCCTTGGCCCTAGAAAAATGGCACAAAATCTGGGGTTGTTGGCATTGAACTTCCTGAAAAAGGCCACAGTTGCAAGGATGCCTTGATGTGGGAGTGACTGAAGGGTCCCAATCGCATGCATTCCTTGTGATGGGAGCGACTGAGGCTCTAGGTCAGTGAAAATAAAATTCTCTCAAGGGTTGGACACCTAAAAGGGTTGGTTGGCCCTTGATGGTTCTATACCTTTTGTGAAAGGTCAGATTGGTCTTGTCATGTTGATTCCACTTCCTTAACTATACATGGGGAGTTGAATCATATCATAGTAACTCTTTGTCACATGTTTACCCTAGTGGACTGGTTATCTTGGGTAAATGAGAGAGGAGGTTGTTCCACTCAAGTGAATCAAAACTGACTATGACACCTAATATATAGTGAGATTAATTATTTCAACATCCCCTCCCAATCTCAAATGTTACAAGTATTGAAACTTACAATGCCTAATTTCTCTCTTTGAAATTCAAATATATTTTTCCCCAAAGGATTTATAAAAATATCTACAAGTTGCTCTCTTGGACCACAAAAAGCAAGTAATATATCTCTACCATTGATAAGCTCGACATTAAAACGAAAATGTGTATCCATGTGTTTTCTCCTTTTGTGAAAGACACAATTTTTTGATAGAGAAATTGCAGAACTGTTATCACAATAAATAGGGGTTGGCTCCTTTTGAACATTTGAAAGATCCTTCATTAGTATTCTTAGGAACACTATTTGACACGCTGTCGAAGTGGAAACTACATACTCTGCCTCTATAGAAGGTATTGAAACAATATATTGTTTATTAGATTGCTATTAGATCATATTGTTTCCAAGGTGAGAAACATACCCTAAGGTGCTTTTGCGCTTATCTAAACTACGACGCATTTTTTTTTGTCTATATAATATGAAGGTGATCAATTTTTTGAATGTGTGTAGAACAAGCAATAGTCAATTGTTCCTACAATGTATCTTAAGATCCTTTTTACAACCTTCCAATGAGAAATATTTTGTGATAGCATAAACCTAGCGACAAAACTAGTTGCAAACATGATATAAGGTCTAGTTGCAGCGAGATACAATAGACTACCAAATACATTTTTATACAATGTGGAATCGACTGGTGGTGCTACATATTATTAGCTCAGTTAGGTGCCGAGAGAAATTGGAGTGTCAACTAGTTTGCAATTGGTCATTTTTAACTTATGTAAGATGTTAGTGGCATATTTCTGTTGACAAACACAAATGCCATTAGCAGATCGCTGAATTTGAATGCCTAAGAAGTATTTCATGAGCCCTAGATCAACCATATCAAACTCTATTTGCATTGGTTCTTTGAATTCTTCTAACATCATATTCTCTGTATAAAGTAGATCATCAACATAAAGGAAAACAATGATAATTTTACCTTCATGATTTTTGATATACAGAGTTAGCTCATGGTTGGTTTTGCAAAACCATTTTTGATGAGATATGTGTCGATGCGACTGTACCAAGTTTGTGGAGCTTTTCTCAAGCCATACAAGGTTATTTTCAACCTGTACACCTTATGCTGCTATTCGGGGAATTCAAAACTAGGAGGCTACTCCACATAAACTTCTTCCTGTATTATACCATTTCAAAAAATAGATCTTATATGAAGTTGAAAAACTTTCCATTTGTGTTGAGTTGTTGTGGCTAGAATAGTTTTGACAGTGTCTAACCTTGCCACTAGAGAAAAGTTTTCACCATAGTCAATACCAAATTATTGTGACAATCCTTTGGCAGCAAACCTTGCTTTATGTTTGTCAACTTCTCCTTTTTCATTCAGTTTCGTCTTGTATAGCCATGTTACACCAATTCTAGTTTTGTCTTCTAGGAGATCAACCGATTCCCAAGCCTGGTTCTTCTCTATGTCAACAATGTCTTGATTCATTGCATCAACCCAATGATTTTATTTTATTGTCTTTTGAAAATGTGCTGGTTTACATGAAAGGAAGGCAAAGATTGTCCTACTCATATAGTTGTCTGATGCTTCTTGTTTTCTGATTGTCTTCTAAAGATGATGAATCATTGTTGGATTCACTGCTGGAAGATGTACCATTTTTCAGAGTGGTATGGGCCTTCCCAAACCTACAATCTTGGAAATTGTGGTGGATGACTAGGATGATATAAAACTTCATCAATTTGTCCAAACCAAGATTTATTTTGAAAAAATTTAACATTTCTTTGTAAAACAAACTTTTGGTCACTAGATTGTAAAGTCTGTAGGCCTAGAATTGTTCACTAGCCTACAAAAATACATCTTTCATTCCATTCATCAGGTTTCTTTCTTTGCTGATTAGGAACATGTACAAATGCTATAGATCCAAAAATTTTAAAGTGAGAAACATTCACCTTCTTACCATCCATTATTCTTGAGGTATTGTATCTTGGACATCGGTTGTTGGAGATCTGTTGAGAACATAGACTACAACAGGAACTACTTCAACCCAATAGTCATTTGACAAGTTCTTCTCACGAAGCATACATCTGACCATATTAATGATTCACTGATTTTTCCTTTTTTCTACTCTATTTTTCTGTGGAGTATATATTGTTGTGCTCTGCATGATCTTTCTTTGTTGTTGACAAAAACCTTTGAATTTATTGGAACTGTATTCTCCTCGTCTATCTAACCTAAGAACTTTTAAAGGCTTTCCACTCTCCTTTTCTACTTCTACTTTGAACTCATTGAATCTTGAGAAATTATCGGAATTATTTTATAGAAAATAAACCCATATCTTCCTGTTGTAATCATCAATGAAGGTAAAAAAATAAAGACTACTACCATTAGACTTTATTTGCATTAGGCCACACATGTGTGTATGGACTAGCTCTAAAGGCTCATTTTCTTTAGTGCTATCAAGGGTTACTCTCTTCGGTTTATGCAAACGGCCATTCACTTACCTTTCATGTCTGTATTTGTATTCCTTACCTTTTTTCTTTCTCTTTTCAAAAGTTATTTTTTGTCTTTGAGATCAGATTTCTCTTTTCTTGCAATGTATGGTTCAATGGAATGAAATGAAAATTTTGTATGGCTGAATAGAATGAAATGAAAATGAAATGAAATTTTAACATTCAGGAAACAAGATATAGTCTATGGAACCACTAGTTTCCTTACTTTTTGATTTTGCAATTCAATATTTTTATTATTCAAATTAATGATGAGTTGGCCCAACTTTCTAATAATCACCTCAGTCAAAAGACAATGTCAAGGAACTGTTGTTAACAGGTCCAAACACATCACTGTGCACAAGCTCTAATATCTGTTTCGTCCTCTTATCACCAGAGGGGAAACTCACCTGATTCTACTTCCCATATACACAATTTTCACAGAAATCAAAATCCAGAGAGCTATTACTCTACATTCACCATACCTTTCCATGATATCGAGGCCCTTATCTCCATATGGCCAAGCCTTTGATGATAAAAATGGTCTCTCTCCAGAGACCACTAGATTTTCTGCTCCATTTTTAGGAACCATAGATCTATTGCACCCATCAATAACAGTGCTACCTTTGCAGCTTGTACAGAGTTCCAATCCGACTCCCGCATCAATACCAGTGCTCCTCGAACCATCTTGCAGGTATCCTTCTCGAACACTGTCTTTACACCTGCATCATCCAACTTGCTTACAGAAATAAAAATAAGTCCTTTAGTGGGAAATATAAATCTCTAGGAAAGCCTCCAAAGGTGTGTTGAAAATGTGGAGAGGAAGGGCACTTTAAAAGGAATATAGATCTAAAGCTCCTGAGAAATGAAAGGTATCTGATGATGCTCCTTCTAGAGAGGCAAAAACCACCTCGGACGAAGTTGTGGGGATGTGTACTTGGATTCTTCATCAAGTACACATGTAGATAATGAGGCATGGTTGATTTACTTAGGTGCATCCTTTCACTTCATTCGCCATAAGGAGTGGTTCTGCGTGTATGAGATATATGATGGCGGTGATTCTTCTTAGGGGATGACATGAAGGCTATAATCGTCAGACATGGAAAATTCAAGATGAGGTTGTAAGGTGGAAGGATTAAAAGACTTCCGAGTGTTCTGCATATTTCTACATTGGCCAAAAATTTGATTTCTGTAAGCAAGATGGATGATGCAGGTGTAAAAACAATGTTTAAGAAAGATACCTGCAAGATGGTTTGAGGAGGACTGGTATTGATGCAGGGAGTTCGGATTATAACTCTATACAAGCTTCTAGGTAGTACTATTATTGATGTGTACAACAATTTTGTGGTTCCTCAAAGTGGATCAGAAAATCTAGTAGTCTCTGGAGAAAAGACCATGCTATAATATTAAAAGCTTGGACATATTGGAAAGAAGGGCTTTCAAATACTTCATGGTAATGGTATGGTAGAAGGTATGTCTAATTGCTATCTGGGTTTCGATTTTTGTGAACATTGTGTATATGGGAAGTTAAATCGGGCGAGTTTCCCCTTTAGTGCTAAGAGAGCGAAAGAGATATTAGTGCTTGTGCACAATGATATGTTTGGACCTTTGTCAGTTCGATCACTGGGAAGTCTGTGTACTATGTACCATTTATAGATGACTTCTCAAGGAATACATGGATATATTTCTTTAGGATTAAATGTGAAGTCTGTGTCAGGTTTAAAGAATTTAAGGCTAGGGTGGAAAACCAGATAGAGAAGAAGATAAAGGTGTTGAGGAAAGACAATGGTGGAGAGTTCTACAAGAAGGAATTTTAAGAGTTCTGTAAGAAGTGTGGTATATCACGACAGAAGACTACTGCATACGTAACTCAACAAATGGAATTTTAGAAAAAATGAACATAACCTTGATGGAAAAGACAAGAAGCATGCTTAGTGGTGTCAGGTTAGGACAAGAATTCTGGGATGAGGCAGTGGAGACTGCGTGTTACTTGGTTAATAGAACACCTTCATTAGTGCTGGAGGATAAGTCTCCACATGAGGTATAGACTCGTTAGAAACCTTTTCTTTCATATCTGAGAGTATTTGGTTGTGATGCATATGTACATGTTCCAAAGGAGAAAATAAACAAGTTGGATAGTAAATCTGAAAGGTGTAACTTTATTGGGTATAAGGATGGTTTAATAGGTTATAAGCTTTGGAACCTAGAAACAAGGAAGTGTATGGCCGAGATTTGGTGTTTAAAGAGGTGAAAGATGTTATTAAACATGAAATCCTACCAAAGGAATTTGAGAAGATAGAGTTTGAGATAAAAGAGGATGAGAAGATGAAGAGCCACAAACTCCAGTTGTGAAAATATCAGTTTGAGAAATAAGGCAACTAGAAAGGTATAATACATCTTTTTTCTGTTCAAAATTTACTTTATCTATTATTGATGATGATCCCAAAATTGTCAAGGATGTAGTAGATTCAAAGGATGGCAAACTCTGGAAAGAGGCCATGGTTGATGAAATGGCATCTTTAGACAAAAATGAGGCTTGGGATCTAGTGGATTTGTTATCTAGAAGGAAACCCATTGGAATAAAATGGGTGTTTAAGAAGAAAATGAATGCAAAAGGCAAGGTGGAGAAATACAAAGCTCGGTTGGTCAAAAAGGGTTATTCTCAGGTGTCTGGAATTGATTTTGGTGATACTTTTTCTCCTGTTGCCAAGGTAGCTTCTATTAGGTTACTTTTATATGTTGCTGCTGGTTTTGTTTTAGAGGTAAAAAAAATGGATGTGAAGACAAAATTTATTCATGGGTATCTGGAAGAAGAGATCTACATGAAGCAACTTGAAGGCTTTGTGGTGAAGGGAAAGAAACACATGGTATGTAGGTTAAAAAATCATATGTATGGGTTAAAACAGTTACCAAGGATGTGGTATCAGAAATTTTATATATTTATATAGAGACTTGGCTTCACCAGAAGCATAGAAGATCGCTATGTGTATTTTAAATTAATTGGTAATCATGTTATTTATAAAGTCTTGTATGATTATGATATGTGGTTGATTGGAAATGACAAAAAAATTGTCCAGGATATGAAAACCCAATTTTCCTCCAAATTGGACATGAAGGATCTTGGTGTTGTAAACTATATTTTGGAAATGGAAATTAAATGAGATAGGGAAAGGAGAAAGCTTTGGTTAAACCAAATGAAGTATCTCAAGAAAATACCGCAGAGGTTTAATATACAAGATAGTAAATTGGTGAAGGTTCTTATTCCTATAGGTGTAAAGTTATCTGCTGAATAGTCTACTAAGAAATAAGAAGAGGAAGAAGACGTGTCGTGTGTTCCATATGAAAGTGCAGTGAATACACTGATCTATGCAATGGTGTACTAGACCAGACATTGCACATGCAGTGGGAGTATTGAGCAAGTTTATGTCAAAAATACGAAAGGAGCATTGGCCAACAATGAAGTGAGTTTTCAGGTATTTGTGTGGCACTAGTGATTATGGTTTGTGCTACCAAGAAAGGCCAGGATAGGATACAATTTTGGACATCTGTGGTTTTGTTGATGCAGACTGAGCTAGAGATCTGGATCAGAGAAGATCTACAAGTTGGTATGTGTTTATCCTATTTGGAGGTACAGTCAATTGGATGACAAGGAGACAATTTGTAGTGGCACTTTCAATTACAAAGACAGAATACATAGCAAACCCTCATGCAAGAAATGAAGTAATTTGGTTGTAGAGATTGTGTTCAAGTATGGGGTTAGTACAACGACCTATAAGGATAGATTGTGACAACCAAAGTGCAATTTTCTTAAGAAAGAACCCTGCTAATCATTCAAGGACAAAGCACATTGATTTTCAATATCTCTTTGTGAGGGATATTGTTGAGGACAAAAAGGTGTTGTTGGTAAAAGTATTCACTTTCAAGAATGTTGGAGAGACATTGACGAAGTCTGTGAGCAGTGAGAAGTTTTCTTGGTGTAGAGAAACAATGGTCATTGTAGGTTTGGAACAATGATTAGACTCTACTATGACCGCTTGTGTGGAAAAGAAAACAACAAGTGTGGGAAATGTTGGCAGACTTACCTATAGATTTGTGGATGGGTTTTTCACTTGGTTTTGGGCATGATGGTTTTCTGCCCATGATTTTTTTTAGATCCGATCAAGGGAAATACAATTATGTTCTAATCTAGGGTTTATGGATTGGGGTTTATGAATGGTTTAGCATGTATATCTATGTTTTTTACCATTGAAAGGAAAATAATGAAAAATCAATCTGATAGTCTCCGTTCTGAGATCCAGGGGAAAATCTTTTTGTATATATGTTTTATGTTTTATATTTTCGTCATTGTTTATTTTCTCTTTTTTAGAATTCATATGTAGGTAATTTCTGTAGTTCAAGACAGATTTTTATCATGTGTACACCAGGGTGAGGAAGGACTCCATGAAGACATGGAAGAAACTACCTTATCTGGCGATAAATGATGTCATATTCGACGTGCTTGAGTTGTGGCCGCCGGAGTGGCGTGCTCTAGCCAGCTCCACGGTGGAAGCAGAGATGTTTGCTGCACAGAGGAAGAAGGAGGAGTCAAAACTGCGGATGGCGCAACTGGCAGAAAAACAAACAAAGCAACAACATCCAAGGCGTAGGAGATGCGGGACGCTGCAAATGCAGCAAAAGAGTAGCAGAAGGCAACGGAGGAGGAGCACGAGGGAGAAAAGTTTCCTTCACCTGAACAGGAGACAGAAACAGAGAGTTAAAACCTACAATTCTTTGGCAACCAGTCTTGTCTTATATCTCTCAGTCTCCCATTTTTCATTCAACTTAGTCTTATATACCCATTTTACACCAATTTTGGTGTATCTTTAGGGATATCAACTAATTCCCAAGTTTGGTTCTTTTCTATTGCAACAATTTCTTGGTTCATTGCATCAAACCAATGTTTTTCTTTAACTGCCTCTTCAAAATGGGTTGGTTGAGATGAAAGAAAGGAAAACATATTTTGCCCATCAAAGTTATGCTCCTGCTTATATATTTCTCTGATTTTTCTTGTTTTTTTATTATTATTTTTTGATGATGTTCAATCAATAGTGGATTCACTGCTAGAAGAGGTCCCATTTTTATAGTGGTATTGCTCTTATTGAACCTGCAATCTTGGTAGATGTGGTGGATAAACATATTAATTTAATGCTTCATCAATATGATCAAACCAAGATTTATTTCAAAACATTTAACATTTGTGCTTAAAACAAACTTCTTGGTAACAAGATTGTAAAATCCATAGACCTCTTACTATACTCTATAACCTACGAAAATACATCTTTCACTCCTATCATCAAGCTTCTTTCTTAGCTTCTTAAGAACATGTACAAAAGCTAGTAATCCAAAAATTCTTAAGTGAGATACATTCACCTTCTTAGCATACCATACTTCTTGAGGTATTGCATCTTGGAGACTTGTTGTTAGAGATCTGTTGAGAACATATATTGTTGTCGAAACTGTGTCAGTCCAATAGTCATTAGACAACTTCTTTTCACGTAGCATACATCTAGCCATATTCAAAATTGTTTGGTTTTCCATTTATGCTATTCCATTTTGTTGTGGAGTATATCATGTTGTGTTCTGCATGATTATTCCTTGTTGTTGAAAAAAGGCTTTGAAGTCATTTGAGTTGTATTCTTCTCCTTAGTCAGATATCAGTTCTTTCAAATGATTTATGCTTTGCTTTTCTGCTTCTTCTTTGAATTCTTTGAATCTTCAGAAGGTATCAAATTTATTTTTGATAAAATAAACCCATATCTTCCTACTATAATCATCGATGAATTTCATAAAATAAAGACTTCCACCAACAAACTATGTTTGCATTGGGCCACATATATCTGTATGGACTAGATCTTTAGGGTGTTTTTCTCTAGTGGAAGATATCTGAAAGCTATTTCTTTTGTGCTTTGCTAGAATATAGATTTCATATTTCCAAGGTTTTTCATTCATAACAAGAAGACTAATGCCCATTGAATGTCTCTGAAGCAGAATTAGACTCTTGAATGGAATATGCCCATACCTAGAATGCCATAGCTCAGACTCATCTATTCGTGCACATTGTGGACAAAAGATTGCGAAAGATTTCCACTTCTAAGAGTCAATGGAAACATCGTATTCTTGGTTTTTTTAACCCTTGCTATCAATTTTCTATTGCGCGGTTTGTCATAGATATAACATGTGTTCCCCTGGTATATTACATCATAACCATGTTCCATCAATTGACCTTGCTTCATATGTGGAACATAATAACCATTAGGTATGTATTTCTACTAATTTTTCTTGTTGAGAATACGGATAGTACCTTTCCCTTCAGCTTTAATACGTGAATGATCTCGAACAGTAATTTCAGATGTTATGGAAGCATCAATGTAAGAAAGTAGACTTTTGATACCTGTCATATGATTACTCCAACCTCTGTCCAACAACCAAAGGTCTTCGTTGTGACTATCTTCACAAAGATGGCACGAAAGAAACATTGTTCAAGATGATTCTCCTTCATCTTTGGAGAGAAGGGCACTACCTCTATGTTGACCTAACTATTTCCTTTTGCATTCATGTTCATAATGCCCATTTTTTATGCAGTGATAGCATTGGAAATTCAATTTGCTCCATGTTTTGCCTCTCTATGTTTGGTTTTGTGAAGGTCTCGACTGCTCTGTTGCATGATGATGCTTTGATTTGCCTTAGCCTCAGTCTCTGCCAAGAGAGAGTTGTGATTTGGAAGTTTGTTCCATGGAATCTTCTTCCAAGTTAAGTCTTGTTTCGTGTGTCAAAAGTGATGCAATCCACTGTTCTACTGAGAAAGTTGTAAAATTTTTAGATTCCAAAATGGATGTTACAACCATGTCATACTTCTTGGGAAGAATTCAAAGGACTTCTTCAACAACCTTATGATCTGTGATGGTTTCATCAATGAATTTGATTTTATTGACTATTCCCATGACTCTAGTCATGAACAGGGCCACATTCTTTATGTAAGTCATATTCAGGGTTTCGAAGTAAGCTCTCAATGTCTACAATTTAATAGTCTTCATTGCACCATTACCTTGATACACAACTTTAAAAATATACCAAGCTTTTTGTTGTTGTTGATGTGCTCGTTATCTTGGTGAAGATAGAGTCATCGATTGAGTTTTGTATGCAACATTTGGCTTTGTGCTCTTTCTTTCCGAGTTCTATAGCAACATTCTTTTGATTATTGTTCATGGTTGCTAAGTGTTTTTGGGTTGGCTCTACATAACCATTATGGAAGGTATACCAACAATCTAGGGCTTGCAAAAGTGGCTTCATCCTTAAAGACCAAAACTCGTAACTTTTGCCATGTAAAATTAGGATTTGTGACAAAAAAAAAAACTAAGAAAAGTTGTTTATTCAAATATGGATGTACACCTCTTTTCTGTTTTGAACAAAAATATTGTTTTTAACTATCAAACACCAACTCTTTCCCATAAAAGAAAATCCCCTTTCCTCAATAAAATAGGCTCTTTAACCGAAAAAATCTCTTTTTAAATCCTTAAAATACCCCTTTTGGTTTTTGAAGGTTCTTAAATAAATAACCTAGTTTCCAAAAAAGATGCATACCAAATTCAATGCCTTTCCAACAAATACATATGAATTTGTTTCCAACAAATTAATTTTGAACTGGCTTACAAACTACTTTTAAAAATGATGAACTTTGACTTATTATACTCTAACGCAACTGCGTCAATACTCCTTTTGATTTTTAAAGGTTCTTAAATAAACAATCTAGTTTCCAAAAAAGATGCATACGAATGGCTTTCCAACAAATACATATGAATTTGTTTCCAACAAATTAATTTGGAACTGGCTTACAAACTACTTTTAAAAATGATGAACTTTGACTTATTATACTCTAACGCAGCTGCGTTGACAGGGACTTTACGAATATCTTCCCGATACTTGTTGTTAGTTGTGTTCTAAGGAGACTTGCAGTCAACGCACATTTTAAGATTTTCTACATTAACTGGTTAGCATAGATTTCGATGCGGATTTGTTGCGCTATAATGCCATTTTGCTTAGCTTTATATTTGTCCACGATCGACGCAGTTAAGCAGAGAGACCAATTACGCTGGTCACTATTATTTTTTTTTCTTAATTGGCTGGCTTCTACAGCTTCTCCACAAGAAACTTCTCTGCGACCTGGATTTTCAGTCCTCCAGCTCTGCTCGTACTCTGCGTTCACGACCTCTAACGATGCACGAATCTTTGTACGGTCTTACCATAACAAAAATGGTAAGGGCGGAAATAAACTAGAATGAACTTGAAAACTAGAATGGCACGAACAACACTTCTCAATAATCAAAACCAGTGAAATAGAATCAGATTGGAAACATCAATAATAAATGACTGTAGACACTAAATTACAACTAAACTAAACTCAACTAATCTCAAGACTAATCTCAAGAGAATCAAAATCAACTCTGACATCTGGCGGACAATGAGATTAATATCTCAATAGAGCTCTATGATTAAGCTCACAAGAAGTGATACTTTTGAATATATCTGTCTCGTACAAATATTCTTTAAATATAGTGGTAACCAATCTTCAAAAAAACTTGAAAAATAAACCTCTCGTGTATATATATATATAATATATATATATATAAAAAATTAAATGTGATAAAAAGTTTTAAAATGTGAGATTGTTAGACTCTTAATGTAATCCAATACAGATGAATGATAGATATAAAATCTAATTAGTGATTTAAATAATTTGAACTCATCAAATAAGATTCTTAAATGGTTCTATTGTAATACCACTGAATAATAAGGTGTTATATCTCGCTAATGATTTGCCCAATTTAAACTCTGTAGATCTGATATCACACTAATAATTTACTCAATTTAAATTTGTAAATTGATAATAAATTGCACTTCATCCAACCTAAATTGAATGATATAAGCTATAATGGGATTATAGATATCATTTTCATGCTTTGCAGCGTTCCTAGTTCTTGCCAACCTTTCATAAAATTTGTACTATTTCTGTAACTAAACTTACAGAAATATTTTGGCCATGAAAGAATTTGTCGAAGTTTGAGGCTTTTTTCAGTAAAAGAAAACTTCCAAAGGGGTAAATATCCATGTTCAAACTTGTTTACACATGCTGGAGTCATCAAGTAACTCATAAATGAACCAGAGGTACCACAACTATGGAGCGTTGCATTTCTTCGCTTTGTTTTTGCATTTATGGAGAATTAGGGCGCTGCGTGACGCTTCCAGGCATAATTTTTCTTTTGGATGAGTTTATTTACCGAAAATTTGATGTAATTTGCCTTTATGGTTTTAGTAATTGTAATAAAGTAGTCGGTGACACATAAGCTCGATTTGGGACTGAGAAATTAATGTGAAATGCTTAGAAAATATCTAGTTATGCAGCTCGAGTCTTTAACGCTCAGTTCTACTTTCATTGCAGAAGTTAGAAGTTGAAATCCTAATGAGAAATTTGACCGCTAGAGGTGGGAACTGACTGAGTTTGGCGTATTTATGATATGATTGTAAAGGAGAAAAGGGTTGCTCAAGTTAAGGAGAAAGAGATCTTGTATCACACTTATTTTTTGAAACATTTTTACAGGGGATGAAATACAGAGGTGGAATTTGCACGGATTTTTGAATTAATTTTCTTCGGAGATGTGCTTCCTTTTTTTTTAAATTTCTTTTATGAAAAATCATGTTTTCAATGTATATCTTCTTGTTTAGTTAAAACAAATATTTGATTTTGAATTCACTCGAAACAGTGCTCTGCTTCAGTGTTGCTAGACATCTATGTTTTTCGCTAAATGACAATTATAATTCATCTTGATGCTCTTTTGTAATTTTCTATTTTTTCTTCACTCCCCCTCCTACAACTAACTCAGACTTAAAAGCTCTAAAGAAATTACCTATTTGCTTTTGTGGAATCTCAATTTTCTCTTCATTTCATCATTACAAACATAATCAGGTAGACATGACCTTATGCCCAATGGATTTGTCTATTTCCTCCCAGCAAACCTTTAAAATTCATACCCTACTCAGCACTATACCTAGCCTAATATTTGAGAAATTGAATTTCCTAGACAAAGAGAGCCCTCCCTAAAGCTAGTAGGACTAGATTCTATTTACAGGTGGTTTTGTGGTTACCTTTGAAATGCTCTCCTCAGCCTAAGAAAATTACAGAGAGCTAATAGGGCTAACAGGAAGAGAAACAACAAGCAAAGGAAAGAGAGTCATCTCCTAGTGTATGTTCATGCACGTGCACTTGGCTCGAGAGAAGGATGAACTCAATATCCAAGGAAGTGTCCCACAACGTAGTTCTTGTTGTTTGTACCAAGTGTATATTGTACCATTTAGGATCGTCTTCGTTGGGAGATTCAAGCTAAGCGAGGAGGGTGGAGGCTAAGAGATTTGTTTTGACTTCTATTCTCAAGTATTCAAAGAGCTTCCCTCTTTAAATATGATACCTATTGAGCTTCTATTTAAATTTGGTAACTATGCATAAGCAATATTTAAGTCCGGTACCTATGCATAGGCAATGCTTGTGTGTGTACAATTGTATTTTCACCCAATATGAGAACTATTTTTATCGGGAATTGTTGGGCGTTGAAATAATAATTTCAACTGCAGCACAATTTTACTTTGCGATGCGATCTTATCGCAGATCGCAAATCGCATTCATACCCATTGCCTTCGGCTGTTCTCTTGAATTCTTCCGACGCGACGTTGCGATGCGATATTATCGCATATCGCAAATTGCGTCCACGACCTGTTGCCCTCCGCTATGTCCTGTGACTTTTTCTATTTGTGATGTTGCGATGCGATCCGATTGCATGTTGCAAATCGCACCCTTAGGATAACGTTCCACCCTGTTTTCTTATGCCGATTGAAAATTTCGCAATGTGATCTGATCGCTATCACTGATCGCGACTTTTGTCAAACAATCCCAGCCGTCCATTCATTTGATCCGACGACCCATATTTGTTCCCATCAAATTCACGCCTCCGACTGTCTTTACGCCTTAACCTGTTTTGTGTTCTCGAAGGAGGGAGAAGGCCGCATCCAGCACTTTGCGCCATTACTTCTCACTCATTGCATTTAAAGAAGAGAACGGCCAAAGTGACAACATGACAGCCTCGAGCAGTTCCATATTATATACCACCTGTTTAGAGGAGCACTGTAGAGCACTAGGAAAAGCTGATTTTGTTCATTAAGGTCAGCAAATTGCATTAAAGATTATATCTGATAATAAATGTGGTTGGTGGTTAATTAAGACACCTCGACGCATAGGTTAGTAGAGATATTTTGTAAACTGATGTTATATATATATTCAGAAAACGATGTAATATGATGATGAGTATTAGAGCATAGTAGTGCAGAGACAGAGAAATTTTTTGGAACTGAAGCGTTCCTGTTGTAATCCCTCTGATAGAGGAAGACCCATTTTGTAACAAAGTTTTATTGTGCATGTAAAACTCTGTCATTTCAGAAATCAATTATTTTTGTTTTCGCTATGTTAAGAAACAGAGTATTATTTTCTCTTCTTTTGTTCTGGAATTATCAGAAATTCCCGGCATGGTATCAGAGCTAGTCTAGGCTCTTTGAAGGTGTCAAAAAAGCTGAAGGAAGGATTTCTTGTTGGAGAAGCTCAACAGAGTGAAGACTCAGTCAAAAAGAATCCAAGGTATTTCTTAAAAAAAAAAATTTCTCTGTGTAACTGTTGAAGACAGTCAATTATTTTTAAATACACAGTCAAGGATTTAGAAGCATAGTTTAGAGTGCAAGAATGGCTGGCACCAGCACTAGCACTAGTGCTAGCATGGGTATCTTTTATACCTAGCTCCCACAATTTAATGGAAAAAACTATGACTATTGGGCAATAACCATGAGAGCCCTGTTTGCCTCACAAGATTTATGGTAATTTGTTGAGGATGGTTTTGAAGAACTAGCAGATGAAAATGAGTTTAATAATTTAACTCAGGCAGAGAAAGATCTATTGAAGAGCTATAAGAAGAAGGATTATAAAGCCCTCATCTTTTTATATCAAGCAGTACATGAGAGTGTGTTTCCAAGGATAGCAACAACCAAGACATCCAAAGAAGCATGGAAAACTCTCAAGACAACCTATCAAGGCATGGAGAAAGTGAAGACAACAAATCTATAGTTGCTGAAGAGAGATTTTGAGAATCTGTGCATGAGGGAGTCAAACAATATTGACTCATTCTTCACACATGTGATAGGTCTGGTCAGACAGATAAGGTCTCATGGAGAGATTGTTGAAGAAAGGAGGATTGTGAAGAAACTATTGAGGGTCCTACCCTCAAAGTTCGATGTGATTGTCACCACCATAGAAGAGACAAAGGATCTTACAAATTTCTCAGTTGATGAACTACATGCATCACTGATAACAAATGAGCAGAGATTGAGTAGAAATGAAAACTCATCTGTAGAGCATGCCTTTAAGACCCAGATGTCTTTTGGAAGAGGAATAGGTCAAGGTAGAGGAAACAAGAGAGGAAGAGGCAAAAGCGAAAACAAAGGTGGAAGAAACAGTCCAGCAAACACTCAAGGAAGAGGTAGCAATCCAAATAAGAACCAAGGCCAAGGCAACAGTCAAAAAAGTGGACAAGATCATGCTCAAGGACAAAGGTATGAAAAATCCAATGTCCAATGTTGTTATTGTAAAAAATATGGGCATTATGCAAAGGAATGTAGGAAGAAGCAGCATGATATGTGTAAGAGAACTAGTGCAAATATCACTAGAGAAAATATAAGAAAAGATAATTTGCTGTTAGCTTGTAATATGGCTGAAGCAAAGAGTGATGATTTATGGTTTCTAGACTCCGGTTGTAGTAACCATATGACCGGAAACATAGCCTTGTTTTCTAAGTTAGATCAGAGTGTGAAGTCACAAGTCGCACTTGGGAGTGATAGTAAAGTTTCTGTTATGGGAAAAGGAGAAGTAAAAATCTTTACAAAGAGAGGTGAAAAGAAAACCATGGCAGATGTTTATTATGTTCCTGGAATGAGATGTAATCTCTTAAGTATTGGACAACTTGTTCAAAAGGGTTACAATGTTTACTTTGAGAATGATGTATGCACCATCATGGATGGAAAACCCAACAAACTATGTATTGCTGAAGTGAAGATGACAACGAACAGGATGTTCCCTCTCATGATAAAAGCAGTTTTGAAAGATGGGGTAGAAATTGCAGCAGTTACACAAGAGGCTTTCCAAAGCGAACCAAAGGATGAAAATTGGTTGTGGCACTTGAGATTTGGACATCTTAACTTTGGAGGTCTTAATTTGTTGAAAAGAAAATGAATTGTAAGAGGATTACCATTGATAGAAAAACCAGACAGCGTTTGTGAATGTTGTATCTTGGAGAAACAACACAGAGAAAGTTTTCCATCAGGGAAAAGCATAAGGGCAAAAACATCCTTATAAATTGTCCACTCAGATTTATGTGGACCGATACAAACTCCATCACTTGTAGGTAGCCTCTATATACTAACATTCATTGATGATTTCACTAGAAAAACTTGGTATATTTTCTAAAGAACAAAAGTGAAGTGTTTGAAACATTTCGAAATTTCAAGCACTTGTAGAAAACCAAGGTGGGATGCATATCAAAGTTCTAAGAACTGATAGAGGAGGTGAGTATATCTCCAAAGAATTTCTACATTTTTGTAGAGAAAATGGAGTTCACAAACAGTTTACCACAAGGTACACTCCACAGCAAAATGGTGTTGCTGAAAGGAAGAACAGGGCAATCATGGATATGGCGAGGAGTATGTTGAAGGCAAAGCATTTGCCAAATGATTATTGGGCTAAAGCTGTACATTGTGCATTGTATATTTTGAATAGATGTCCTACAAAAGCAGTCATGAACAGAGTGCCGAAAGAAGCATGGAGTGGGAGAAAGCAAGGAGTCACCCACATGAAAGTTTTTGGATGTGTGGCTTATGCACATGTTCCAGATCAACCAAAGAAGAAGTTGGACATCAAAGGGGAGAAATGTATTTTCATTGGATACAGTAAGGAATCGAAAGCTTACAGGTTGTATAACCCATCCACCAAGAAGTTCTTTGTGAATAGAGATGTTTAGTTCATTGAGGAGGATGCTTGGGATGGAAGCATAGAGAAAAAAATGAATGTTAAAAACTGTTTGTCTCATGATGAAGATGATGTGGAGATGGCTAAAATGCATCCCCAAACGGCAGTGCCAACACAAGGGTAGCAAGCGACACCCTTGAGGAGAAATGAAAGTGTTTCTCCAAGCACATCACAAGAAGGAAATTCAAGTGCTTCTTCAAGCACTTGTACACCAAACGAAAGATGTAATAAATTCAGAAATTTAAGTGCATTTATGATGAAGGTATGAATTCTTTGTTTGCTTTATATTGTCATGTTGATGACCCTATTCATTTCGAAGATGCAATTAAGGATAAGAAATGGATAGAAGCTATGGATGAGGAGATCAATGCCATAGAAAGAAACAAGACATGAGATTTGGTTGAACTACCAAAAGGAAAAGAAGTCATTGGAGTTAAATGGGTCTATAAGACTAAGAGTAACGATGAAGGCAAAATAGAAAGACACAAGGAAGGACTTGTTGTCAAAGGATATAGCAGCAGTATAAGAGAGACTATGAGGAAACTTTTGTACCGGTTGTTAGAATGGAAACTGTGAGAGCAGTGTTGTCCATAGTAGCACAAAACAAGTGAAAAGTTTACCAAATGGACGTGAAGTTAGCAATCCTAAATGGAGTGTTAATGGAAGAGGTATACAATGAACAACCTCCAGGCTATGAAAAAAAGGCCAAGAGCACAAAGTGTGCTTATTGAAGAAAGCTCTTTATGGGTTGAAGCAAGCACCAAGAGCGTGGTACAGTAGGATAAATTCCTATTTACTAGAAAAAGGATTTGAAAAGTGTGAGGGAGAATCCACCCTCTACATCATAGAAAATGATGGTAAGATACTAATTGTTGTGTTATATGTTGATGATGTTATTTTCACATGTAATGATGATTGCCTTATTGAAAATTTCAAAATAGTCATGAAAGAAGAATTTGAAATTATTGACATGGGTTTGCTGAGATACTTATTAGGAATAGAAGTAGGACAAAGTGAAAATGGGATTTTTATGTCACAAGAGAAATATGCAAATGAAGTGTTGAAAATATTTAATATGTAGGAGAGCAAAGCAGCAATCACTCCCATAGTGATGAGATCAAAACTCAACAAAGAGGACAGCAGGAAGGATTTTGATCCTAGTTTGTACAAGAGCATAGTTGGCAGCTTCTTGTATTTCACTGCAAGTAGGCCAGATATAATGTACGCTGTTAGTTTGATTTCCAGATTCATGGAAAGGCCAAAAGAAGCACATTGGCAGGCAACAAAAAGAATTCTGAGGTATGTTAAAGTTACTAAAAGGTTTGGCATTTTATATACTACTTCAGAATGTTTAGATTTAATTGGATACACTGATAGTGATTGGGCTGGAAGTGTAGATGATCGGAAAAGCACAGCCGATTATGTTTTTCACATGGGTTCAAGAGCTATTTCATGGGCTTCTGAAAAGTAGCATATTGTAGCGCTATCTACAATAGTGGCAGAATACGTGATAGCTACAACAGCAGCATGTCAAGTGATTTGGATGAGAAGGATGTTAAGAAGCTTATGCCAAGAACAAACAAAAGGAACTCTGATCTTTTGTGACAATAGCTCAGCGATTGCATTATCCAAGAATTCCGTGTTTCATAAGAGAACAAAACACATTGACACAAAAGTTCCATTACATCAAGGAATTGGTAAACAATGGAGAAATTGTCTTAAAATATTGCAGGACTCGGGAGCAGGTTGCAGATATTCTGACCAAGCCATTGGGACAAAAAAGTTTTGAGTTTTTGAGAAAATGTCTTGGTATGATTGATAAACCAGCAGTTGAAATTAAAGAGGAGTGTTGAAATAATAATTTCAACTGCAACACAATTTTAGTTTGTGATGCGATCTTATTGCAGATCGCAAATCGCATTCATACCCATTGCCTCCGTCAGTTCTCTTGAATTCTTCTGACGTCACGTTGCGATGCGATATTATCGCATATTGCAAATCGCGTCCACGACCTGTTACCCTCCGCTATGTTGTGATGCGGTCCTATCGCATGTTGCAATTCGCACCCTTAGGATAACGTTGCACCCTGTGTTCTTATGCCGATTGAAAATTCCGCGATGCGATTTGATGACTGTCGCAGATCGCGGCTTTTGTCAAACAATCCTAGCCGTCCATTCATTTGATCCGACGGCCCATTTGATCACATCCAGCACTTTGCGCCATTACTTCTCACTCACTGCATTTAAAGAAGAGAATGACCAAAGTGACAACAGGACAACCTCGAGCAGTTCAACCATTAATCACTGATGGAGCATGTTCCATATTATATACCACCTGGCGAGAGGAGGACTGTAGAGTACAAGGAAAAGCCGATTTTGTTCATTAAGATAAGAAAATTGCATCAAAGATTATATTTGATAGTAAATGTGGTTGGTGGTTAATTAGGACACCTCCACGCATAGGTTAGTAGAGATATTTTGTAAATTGTTGCTATATATATATTCAAGAAACGATGTAATATGATGATGAGTATTAGAGCACAGTAGTGCAGAGATAGAGAAATGTTTTGGAACTGAAGCGTTCCTGTTGTAATCCCTCTGATAGAGGAAGACCCATTTTCTAACAACAATTGTTTTTTATTAATAAATACAAACTTTTATTGTATCAAAAATTCCCAACATTGAGTTTGAGAGTTAAATTCCATTGCATATCATGGCTTGATTGATTGGATGGCATTGGACATGTTTATCTGGTATGAGAGTTGTAGATGTAGGTGTGCGTTGGAGGCAGTTTCTCTGAGAATGGATACTTCTTCTATGAAACCGAATAACATTCCTCGAATTTTTTTGGTAAGTTTGAGAATGGTTTAGACTCTAGAGTGTTAGTTTTTTTTTTTGAGAATGATTTAGAGTGTTGGTTTTTTTTTTGAGAATGGTTTAGAGTTTTGGTTTTTTTTTTTTGAATTGAATAAATGATGTTAGAGCAGCTTTCATATATATAGTTTTGTTCAGAATTTAACAAGACTAAACCTACCCACCTAACCCTTGCACCACATCATCCGGAGTTTCGTTATAAGAGTGATATTCTATATTTCTTTGAGAAGGTCCCGCCTAACTCGTTTGCCAAGCCTTAGTGGAAAGCCTGATTCATGGCCTTGCATGAAAATAAGTAGCCTCCGCATGGACATTAAATGAGCGCGTTTGTTTTTGACAGGTCAGTTATCCAACTGTTGCCATATACAATCCCTCCTCATTTAATTACCTCATGGCAATCCCTCCTCATTTAATTACCGTTAGGGATCTCTATATTTGTTTCCTGACATTTGAAAGTTCACGGTTTTACTATTGTCCTCGTCTATTTCTTGATTAAGTTTTGGAAGAAAACATGAATTAAATTTAGTTACAAGTAGCTGCTCATCTTCCACAATCGCAGTGTAAGAGGTCAATATATCATTGTACGGACTGTTCGTAAACTGGCTGAAGTTGGAGCCATCTGCGATTAAATTTTGTTTGTAACGTCGTGGGGCGAACCGTTCAAAGATTAATCCATGTGTTTAGTGGTTCGTTGGATTGGGTGCTTTATATTTCTGAATTCAGTTAGATCCATATTGGTGTTGATATTCAAATCGATTGGGGTTCTGTCACCATTTCTTGTCAATTCTTTCAAAGTCCATTGTCGCATAGCCATTTTCTATTGTTCTGTCGAGTGACTTGGATTCCGGTATCAAGCTGAACGTTTGTGGTGGTAATAGTTTTCCCCGGTTTATGTTGTACCTTGCATTGCCTGGGCACATATTATCTTAAAACACTGGAGTGTTACAAAAACCTTTTGATTTTGCATTGTTTGCTTGATGATGGTTATAGCACTGAGCAGTTTATTCTGGCTGCGGTTCAGCCATCCGTTTGTGCTTTGCATGAAACATCTCTGTTATTGTTCTTTCTTGAACACAGAAACAATAGAATCTATGCTTTAACGAGGTTATATTTCTTCTTCTATCGTGGATCAGCTACTGTTTAGATACGAATGATATGATGACTCAGAGTTGAAACGCTTCACTTCAGTGATCAGCTACTGCTTAGATACAGCTCTAATGAGCGCTCAGAGTTGAAACAATTACCTTTACTGTAGATTATTCAGTATTCCCGTGAGGGAATTTTTTTGTTAATGTCGAGAAAGTTTGGCGAATGTTACTGATCTTTAAGATACAAAATGTTTGAATTTATGTGTAATTTTTTTCCCATAACTTGCATTCTAGAAAAACACGTCTCCATTAATTTGTCAATCTATAGGATGGCACATTCAGAGGTTCACAAACTTCCTGTCTAACATAATTATACTCTCTGTATTTATTAAACAAAAGATATGAAGGACCGAGTGTTTTCTGTTAGCAGATCACAATGTAAGTAATCATTCTCCTAACCGCTAACTGATAAGAGGGCGCAGTCCTACTAATTATTAAAAATGATATTACCGATCTCTCAGTTTACCTGGAAAAGGCATCCGCTTGATTGTCTTAAGTGGTTTCTCTGAATCGGCTGTTGTATTCGGATTAAATTCCAGAATGGAATACTCAAAAGTTGAGAGTAGAGGGAATACCTTGATAGAAGCAGGGAAGAAGTGCATTCAAACCACTTTAAAACAATCAGAAACCTTTAAACAAAAGAATTTTCATACACTTTTTGATGTTTTATATTAAGATTCTGTATATCGTTTACTTAAAGTTGTCTTATTGGCTAGTGTTATTAAGATGTTAGGTTGTTTTCTGTTATTGGGTTTCCATATTTTTTTATTATGATATTGTATGTAAAGATTATTCTTTTTTATATTAAAAACTTACATTAGATGCCATAAATACGACTTGTGCTAGATTATCTTATCGCTACATCTAAAACTTTAATTGTCATTTCAAATGCTTAATGGTTGTGCATGTGTTGGTCAGAATTTGATTTTCTAGGAAAACTGTTTCTTCCTTGATATCATATGACCTCGTCATATAAATTTTCGCTTAAAAAAGTATGTGCATTGTAACTTTGGTTTTAATTTTATAAAATTGTAGGAACGGATATTAAGCGAAGAGAATGCTTTCCTCAGTAAAAAGGTGAGACAAAATTTCAATGCAAGTGTTGCTATATTGCAATTTTAGTTATTACTATTATTAACTATTTTATTGTATGAAGTTTCAAGTTTTTTTTTGGTTCTTTCATATTTTTTCTTAATTATTATTTCAGTTTGTCGATCCTCATTCCTTTTGGACAACTCCTGGAAGTGAATCTGGAAGCATCCAAAACAGTGAAGTCGAGACTCAACTGGTTATGAGACCGCCATGTACAAATGCTCATTTTCTTATTAATAGTTATCATTGATAATCAATGTATTCGTAACCGTATTATTAATTTATTATGAAATCTTTATATTAATAAAAGGTAAAGCTGCTTTTCAGATCGCACCTAATTGTTCAGCACGTCCAGGCTCTCACCAAGAAGGCTCTCACCAAGGTAACTAAATGTTTTTTAAACCAATGCGTGTAAACTTGCTATGAATACATATTTTAAAGGCTTTGTATTTTTTTTTTTTTCAGTCTGCCAAGAAGCATTACAAGCGGAGTTTTCCTCATTCATCCGATGTGCATGAAGAGTGAAGAGTATAATAGCGACGCTTGTGGAGAATTTAATTTGCATATACTCCTACATGTGTATATATGAGATGTTTTATATATTTCTACATAATCGATTTGAATTTATAAAATTTTAAATTATATCTTAAGTTTATATCAATTTGTAACTATTTTATTTTAGTAAATTATATTAAATTATTATTTTAAATACCATGAACATTATACAATTTTTTTTTTTTCCTGAATATAATTATTTCTTATTTTTAACTAAATATTACTTTTTAAGAAAATAATTGTAATTTTGTGTTATTAGGAAAATAAAATATTTTAAAGATTCTTTTCCTCTCTCATGAATTCAGTTTATTGGAAATGGTTATGCAAAGGTGTACTTACTCCAAAGTTAAACATGTGATAAGTTAAAGTTAGTGGTAGTTCCTTTAATTTTCTGCATTAAATGATAGATTTTAGGTTTTTTTATATCTTAATTTAAAAATATTATAAATTATTATATAAAGAATATACTATTATGATGATGGATGGGGTGAGAGATCATAGTCCATTAAACTAGCAAGGGAATCATAGCAAGGTTGTGGAGCAAGGGCGAAGGTTATAGTCTTGATGAACAGAATGTAGTATGATATACCATTGTTATCCATGAATGTTATCCATAACAACATAATCAAAAAAGGGAACCCTAGGCGAACAATTTTTGACCGGGCAACCCACAGTGCAGTAACTTGGGTTTGACACATGGAAAGGACAATTGCTATGAACGCGGGATTTTGCATAATGGATTATGGGTACACTGTCTAATTCTCTGAACGTTGTGACTATTACGATAGGAGGAGAAAGATGCATTTTTTCTTTCCATGCATTTAGTTTAGTCATGCATTTCTGTAAATCTCATGTCTGAAAATATTTTCTTTGCAGGGTTATTGGATGAGTTTCTTCCCATGTTTGTTTATGCATCTAGCTCTAATGATTTTAGCAATAATTTATTTCATGCAATGATACTCTTTTCATTTAATGTTCAACTCATCCTTTCTGTTATTTTATTTTTTGCAGCTAGTTAGTTGATCAGTCATTCATGCAATCTCCTCTTAAGCAGACAATATTGCTTAATTTAGATAATAGTTCTTGCATATAGTTAGTAATCTTTTTGTGCACTTAGCTTACTTAAATCATCACATCTTTGGTTATTGTTCCACATTTCTACAATTTGTCAATACATAAATTTATGTCTTAATGAGTTACAATAAACTCCATATTTTCCTATTTGTTTCATGAATTGATCTATTGAAGGTACTTGAGGATGGTTTTTTTTTTTTTTTCACAATTATATAAACGCCCTTCACCACCTTCATCCCTCAAAACACATATAAGATGCATAAAACAATTGTTGGTTGGGTATGTTTCATCCTCCAAAACTCGAGCATCCTGTAGCAGTCGACCAATTGCATTAGAACAATTCCATATTTGCACTCAAAGAATGTTTATCATTCGTTGACACATTACAATGCACACCAGACCTTGAAGATGGAATTTAGAATATCAAAGACTCGATAGAATGCTTAACCTAGTAGTTGTAGTGATATTTCTTTCCTTTCTATAAGTTAGGATTTATTGTTTGCATGTTCTCTTTCAGTTGCAAGTTGGTTTAACAAGCATAATATAATAGACTTTCTTTTGTTCCATCTTTCTTCAAATGATTTTCTTTCACTTCTTATAATTAGAATAGGTTTAGTTGTTGTTCTTTTCTTTCCTGTACTTAGACTAGGCTTATTTTTTATTCTTTCGTTTTTTGCAAATTAAAGTAGGTTTACTTTATGTCCTTTACTTTTCTGCAAATTAGAGTAGGTTTCCATGTTGTGTTTTACTTTCATGCAACCAAAATAGGTTTACTTGTTTTCCTATCTCTCTATATTTCCAAGAGCCTAGATAGTAGAAGTGGTATCTGTATGACTTAGTTTCCCTTTAGT
Source organism: Pinus taeda (assembly GCA_000404065.3). Taxonomy (NCBI): domain Eukaryota; kingdom Viridiplantae; phylum Streptophyta; class Pinopsida; order Pinales; family Pinaceae; genus Pinus; species Pinus taeda. The sequence continues at coordinate 190,650 of APFE031562085.1, read as the reverse complement.
TGCATCAGATCAACCAAAGAAGAATGAATTGCGTGTTGCACACATTCTGTTCAACCATCTCAAGTTTTTACAAACCCCAGGTTGATAATTAGATTCGATATCTTTAGGAATTTCATTGTTATTATTGTAATATTAAGGTCCATCCTAAAAGAGAAAAAACAAATTTCATTAGCATTTTTATCTAGAAATTAAAAAAAAAATTCTTTCATGCCTCGTCGAGTTAGGAATAACAAAGGAAAATTCATAACTAAAACACCACTCCTTCAAACAACGAACCTTCACTTGTTGACTATGAGCCTCACACTTTATTTATGGAGGATATAGAGGCCTTTATTGGTGAGCAAGTGTGGATTTATGAAGAGGTTCCAAGAGGAGAAGAACCTCCATCAGATACTAATTCCATGCTTGGAAACAACAAAACTAAATTCTTTCCTATCATCTAGGGAAATGGGGAAGCCAAAACGAAAAATATCAACCTCACTATTCTTCCACAATTCCATGGAATGGCTATTGAATACCCTGACCCTTTTGTGTTTGAATTTGTTGTAGTCTGCAAGGCATGATTATACATCAATGAGTAGAATCTCAAAATATTTCCTTCCACTCTCAAGGATGCATCCTTGCATTGGTTAATGCAGAGTAAGAGATACACGGGATAAAATATTTACAATGACCCAAGGACGATATCAAACACTAGAAGACTATAAGATAATATTTTAACTAAGCTATAGGAGGGCACATAACTGAAATATTGATCTAGATTCCTTAAAACTGGTCTTGCTCTAGGGGGTTAGAGAAGCACTGATGGAGACTCTCAATATGTTGGCCAATGGAGATATTTATCATGCCAACTATGAATACATCACAACCATGTTCAAAAACCATGCTAAAGTTTCTAGAAGAAGAGGTAGTTCTATGCAGGGTTTGGTAAGTCCCTCATCCCCCACTTCATCCATTAAGAATTAAATAAGAGGTATATTCGAAGTTTTTAAAAGTGATATCTTATACACCTTTGCCTTGTAGATAAACACGCCATATATTAATAAAAAAACAAGAGGAGCCAGCAAGGGAATTAGCCATCTTCTGCCCTGGATGTACCAAGAGACATACTAAAATGAGTGCTGCGTAAATGCTCTAGAAATTTGTTCTATGTGAGAAGAGAACCATTCAACTAACAAATTTCCATCTTTTCCAAGTTTGAAAGCAGTGTTCCATGGAGAAGGAGCAATGAAGCAACTCTTCTTTATGAACTTGAAAAGGCCATAAGCCCCCATACCATATCAACAACATATGAAGTATCACTCCTCTTTCAATACAAATTATAGTGCATCATTTCAATACTGCTATCCACCGAGCACCTCACCTTGATCTATACCCACTCTATAGTCCTATCCTCCCCCACTTGCCATTTCAACGTTTTAGCCATACCAGCACCAACCTCGTCAATGGTGTAATCCATCATCAGTGTTGAGGCCTCAGGTAACCTAGCCACCTACCACAATGCCTCCTTATCAACCATAATTAGGCTAAAACAATTCTCTAAAACAACTACAAATTCATGCTCAAGCAACCGTGAACTACAACAAGGAGTAGGCCTAGAGAGTTTATGGTGAAGAGGCATCTTATAATACCTATGCTGTAGCAATCGAAGGAACCAACCTTAAGTCCGAGAAGGTACTTCCTAATGCTCACCCACCTTCTCTATATAAAATATTGAGAGATTTTGTGATGCTTGCAAAAGAAATTGGAGACCTGAATTTCTCATGAATTTAAAGATGAGCATATCTCATTTTTTACAACTTGAGCTGCTAGAATAAAATCTCAATTGAATTATGAAATGCTTAAAATGAATGCATTTTAAATATATGATGTTATCATAGCTTCATTTCAATCTATTTAAATTTTTTCGAGACTGGTGGAATTATTATATGTGTAATAATTCTAAGATCACTTTAGGATGTTGTGATTTTTTACAATGAAGAGATCGTATGTACGATCATTGACATCTATTTGGTTGATTGAATTATCATATTGTGGGAAGAGTTCTAGAATGGGGTGTGTGATAGAAGCGACCATAATTGAACATCACCACATGTAAAGGAGACCAACATCATGACTAAAAGTATCATGTTTATGAGATATGGCTTGTATATGAATCAATTTTGGGGAATTAAAATTTTCTGGTTTGAAATTTTTGAGTATATGTCATGGGATTATGACATAGGTGGAATAATGGAGAAAGAAGCCCAGAAAGAAGATCATAATGGTGACATGGTATCCCTCTAATGTTGTGATTACCTCATTGGATCAAGTCATAAGTAGTACCTTGACTACAGATCTCCATGAGTAATAAAATAGAGCATGGCAAACATAGACTTTGATATAATAGTCTAACAATAATAACATGAAAAAAAACTCCCGGCGAGGTATATCTCCCATAATGAGGGTTTCCTAGGCTCATATGTGTGAGTAGTTGATGGGGGGCCATGTAGGGAAAATCCCAAATAGGTAAACTACTCGAAATGGGGATTTTCTAGGCTTGAAAGGTTGAGTAGCTGATGAGGGAACATGCATGTAAACCTTTGGATAGGTAGATTTCTTGTAATGGGGGTTTCCTAAGCTTGGAAGGATGAATAATTTATGGGTGAACAAATCCATCACATGCTCACTAGGATGTGAGCATAATAAGGTATGTTCAATGTAGACAATAACCTGAATTTGTTACCTGTGGAGGCAAATGAGGCCAAGAGTAACCATGGATATAAGTATCGAGTTAAAGCATTAAGTGTTGAAATTACAACTCAATTTTATTTAAATTTATTATGATTAATGTCATAAGAACTATAGGCTTGTAATACTAGTGAGCTAATGATTTATCCAACTATGATAGATGGTGTTGATTACAAGGTGACATCAGAGTTGCACAAGACAAGTATAATTGATCTAAAGGTGCTAGGGATCAACCAGTGAGGTGACAGAGGAACCCCAAGGTAGGCACTAATCGCCATTGGTTATGCCAAGACAAACGTTTGTATTATTAGAGAAAGTTGGAATGGTGCCTGGGTAGTAAGAATCCATCAAGATTATTTTGGTATGAGAAATCCTTACCAAGGAATGGATCACTCGAGGGAATAAGGGGCAAAGAATAGGATGCTTAAACATGGAATCTATGTGACTAGAAAGAAGAGGAGACAACTAGGCATCTAAGAAAGAGAATGGGTTGGATATGTTCCTTGCAGATGCCATGTGAAGTATATAACAACCAGGTTAGAATGTGCTGGAATGTTAGACAATCTATATGTGACTAAACCATGATTAATGAAATGACATGGATTAAAATTGAAACTTAGGACATAGAAGATGTCACTGATGTAAGAGTTGGTATTGTTAAGCCCATTGTTTTGTTTTTTTTTATACAACATTGAGGACGATGTTCTTTTAGAAGGGTGGGGTTGGTGACATCCCCCACCTTACCCCTATTTTTGTAGTATTAAAATTATGACTAAAATGAAAGTATCAAGAAACATGACTAGTCAATATAGTGGTTAAACATTTAAATCTAATTAACACTAACTAGAGGATGCACTGATTTATAGATCTAATGCTTGAGGGAAGCTTTCTGGCTTGCATGCCTTTAAATCCATCACCCAATAATATTAAATTGTTGAGCCACATATTGCAAGCCAATTACACTGCCTAATAGATTTCCATAAACGATGTGATTGAAGATAAACCATTTCCTTATAGGCATTCAATATATTGCACTATAGCGGCAAGGGGTAATAGATAGTTCTCATTCTCCTCACGGATTGAGGACACAATGAAATAAAGAGGGTGGTGCTTAATTCTGTATGCAAATTAAAGTGCGAAAGGAGCGCTTCTCTGATACGTGATGTGGCGTAGAGGGAAATATATATTCACTGGGTCTTCTTGATCGGGTTCACCATCTGCTTCTAGTTGGTTGTGTTGTTATTTCTATTTTAACATTTAAGATAAGTGCAAACGACGTGGACCTATGGAGCACAATAGAGGGAAGATGAGGTCCTTATGGAGCTCATTGTTGAGCCTTATTCTCTATGATTTTGGGTGTTATTCCCTATGTGTTGTGTTCAAGGCCACTGTTCCATGTATGAATGCATGAAGTGGTTAGTAGTAGGCTTAGTGGATGATTAAATCACTCTGGTGCTTGTAGTGTATATGATAAACACTTGGATATGGCAATCTAAGTCGTCATGGTGCTTGTTAGAAAGCTAATAAACCACCTAAACAGTGAAATGCAGACCCTTATGGTGCTTTCTATGAAAGTACAACTAATAAATCAACTAGACAATGGATTAAATCTCCTGCACTTAGAAATACCCCATTTGAACACTCGGTAAATCCATATAATTGAACTCAAGGGTGTAAATGGGTCACTATGGTGCTTACTGTAAGAGGGACATTGATAAACCACATTGAAATTGGACTTCATATCTAAGTCTTTACCAAGCCACTGATGTGAAGTTTCCCTTTAGAAAGCATCCTTGTAGACTTTCAATTCAACTCTATTGTGGTTGGATACAAGAAAGGTTGCAGTGCAACTAGCGTATGGTTGGGTGGAGAGTGGAGGTCCCTCTTCAGTTGCTAGCCAACTTAACACACTTCGATACATATACATGTTTATGCATGTTAGACTACAAACTATTCTTTTCTTTGTTGTGTTAATGGTTGATATTTAATTATGTATGTTCATGGGTGAATGCTTGAAACTCACTGTCATGCTAACATTTGGTCAATTGTCTTATGTGGTTATGAATATATAAATGTGCTTGAACTAGTTAGTTAACTATCAAATGCATGATTGTAGGATACCTTAAATGTTTATAATGAATTTCTTAAATTTCACTCTAAAACTTTGGATTGATAAGCTACCTTATAGGTTTATATTTGTGTTGAATACTCTAATTATGTATTATTCTTTCATACTTGTGAATTGTATCTACCTTGTTTGTTTATAGTGGGAACAAAGCCATAGGATGTGTTGGTTAGTGTTATGTTCATAATGGAAGTAACAAACTATATATCCGTGCTTCATTTTCTTTACTTGACAATCTTGATTCATAAATAGTAGTTAAGCTTGTTTAAGGGTGATGCATATGCATCGCACTTGCTTCATGCATGGCATTCGAAATCCCCATTGTTATCCTATATTCAATATACCCTCATGTTTCTTGGTGGGGGAGTCCAACAAATTCCTATATTTAATAAAGACGATGGATCGATGAATAATTTAATATAGTTTGATTTTTTTCCCAACTATGTAAAGAAACCATTGATGCCAATAGTACCATTTTTCCCTAGAATTTTCCAACACCTAGCACTAAGCAGAATAAACCAATGGACCAACCCTGTAACCAAGGCCCAAAATCTAGGTGTTGTCTCATTAGACTTTCATTATCATTGGTACTCATGTTCTAAATTGAGGCAGTAAACAAGCTAGCGATGGTGATGGAAGTAACAAGAGCTTCAAATGTCATTAAATATTCCTTTTGCCAAGGTTATTTATTGATGGAACCTCCCAATGCTTACCATCAATTGTAACATCTAATAAGTGACGAGACAACCTCCCGCTTATCGATGCTCATAACCCTTCAGTACATTCCTGATAAAGTGGTGGTAGTAAAGGGTTGCAATTTTCATTTATATATTTGTATGTCATGCTTATTAATTTATAGGAATGCCCTATGTTCATTAGATTAGTGAGTGAAGGTGTTATCACCCAATTTTTTTGTTATCCCTTATTGTTGATGACCAATAGATGGTGAATGTTGAGGATAAAGTGTCCATAAGTTGTAATAACTACTGGATGGTTATCAAATCAGCTGAGAAAAATATTATTTGCACCAATATTTCACTAACTCTAGTGGATGATGGCTAAACTCACGAAGGGGAGGTGACATTGCATGGGGTGTGTGGCTTGTTTGAAGTGGGAATGGCATGGCGATGATGTGGATATTCCTTGGTTGCTGACATGGTGACGACATGACAATGACATGGAGAGTGTTTTCATCTCGGTGGTTTCGCTCCAAACTTGATACAAGTTAGACACTCTTGAAATAAGGATAAATCACTTTGATTGGCCCATGTATATGGAAAGTGGTATTAAATTTTCGCCCATGTAGTTTGTGTTGATCTTCGTGCCAGTTAAATGGGTTAAATTTCTACATAGTCAAGATCGATGGTCAAGGTCGATTGTGGGAGCTCGTAGTTTGGATTAGTGTCAATTTTACCACCCCTAATGGATGATTGAGATTAATTGCAACCCCCCATCTTCCCTAAATTTAGAACTACCATTAAGGGGCATAGGATACCATTGGTAATGATAAACTGGATTTTACGCCACCTCAATTTTGGCTCTGATGTGGGAACCTTGCCCATAGATATCTTTCCCACTGCCAGGTTATTGTAAATCATTAATATATAGTGGGAAGCATGATAACGAGCGACCATTCCAATGTAATGACATGTTTGTGCCACCAAGGCTATGCCGAGGCCATGTGAGTGCGATGTAGCTTCCTTGTGATGAGATTGACCCATTTTTATTGGATATATGTTATTGAGCATAGCATCAGATCTTGGAGTCATCTTGATGCAAAAATTATATCATCGAAAAGCTCTTGATGAGCTTATCACAATGGTGGTATTAGAATTATCTTTTACTAATTTTTAAAAGAGATGTTTTTGGTAACCTCATCTTCAAAGCAGATGCTGGAGGTTAGGTTAAAATCAAAAGGTGACACCTCAGATAACTAATGAATAGCTAAGGGTTCGAGAGGGAGTGTTACAGAAAGTCACTTGGAAAAGTCATTCTTTTATAAATGCTAGACTAAAATGTCAAATGTCAATGTAAAAAGAGGACTAATGTGTGTAACCTCAGGCACTGACAATGGGTGTATCTGTGATGAACCAAGAGTTTGTGACTACCAAATCAAAATGGAGGAATTGTTTTGTTAATTTCGTGAAAGTTTGACAAATCTTATTGATCTTTAATATGCAAAACGTGTGAACTTTATTTTGAAAAAAAAAGTAGTTTTTTTTCCATAACTTGCATTCTAGCGAGACACATCTCCATTAATTTGTCAATCTATAGGATGGCACCTTCAGAGGTTCACAAACTTCCTTTCTAACATAATTATACTCTGTGTATTTATTAAACAAGAGCTATGATCGATCGAGTGTTTTCTGTTAGGATATCACAATGTAAGTAATCATTCTTATAAAAACTAAATGATAACACGATGCAATGCTGCTAATTATTAAAAATGAAATTACCAGTCTCTCATTTTACCTAGTGTTGACGTTGCTAGACCCACCAACATTTCAGGGGATCTCCCCGGTAAGAAGTCCCAACTAGACCTCAGATTGTTTGGTGTAGGAGTCTCATGAATGGGTCGTATGATATCGCCTTGACCCCGGTTGCACGCAAAGGTAAGTAATGTTTCCTCGTTGGTAGCAAGGGTGTGACATGCGCAGTAAGCCAAGGAAGGTGCCTGAATGGTTCTAACACACAGAAAGTGGAAGGAGTACGCCCCTTGGAAACCTTTGTAAACACGCATCTTGGAAGGGAATACACAAGCAAAGATGCATCATGAATTGGAAGGCCTGGAAACCAACAATCCAAAGTGATGGTTAAACCAACATCACATTTCAGTAAGATTCATACATACATATACAGAAAGATTTTATACATATGTTCGTAAGAAAACATATACATATATATCATTAGAGTAGCCAAGTTTACTGAAATAAAATCACAACATATGCATCAAACATGCTAGCTCTATTATATCAGGAAGTGAAAGTTCCAATCATACAGTACAAGCATGACCAACCGCTAGACCTGATAATGGAATGTTACATTCATTTCCGCCTGCTCCTCCAGAGAGATGTACTTACTCTGCACTGTGGAGAAGCCAAGGCTCGTTACAATACTCTCGAAGATTTCTCTATGAAACTCCTATCAGAAGCTTTTCTGCCCAAAATCCTCCACAATGAGTTATGACGTACTAGAAATAGAAAAGAGTGGGGTTACCCTTGACATTCCCCTTTGTGATTGTTCACCTACCCTCATGACTCTTCAACTACTCTATGACTGCTACATTCAGCTATCGACACTTGGACTTTCACTTTAGTGAGACAAAATAGGGTAGATAAATCCATGCAAGAAATCAGTAAGACTCGGACAACTGTGGGAAGATCAACTCTTCGACATCCTCATGATGGTCAATGGTAGAAAAATGATGCCGAGGTTGGTAGTCCACGATGGTGTCCATGTACTCTGTTGGGACATCTTTTTGGAAATGAACTCTTGCCTTTGTTGCATCTGGGTACGCTAATTTGGCTCCTCTGTCCAACTCATATGATAACATGTGCATGGTCATCTTGAGTGATGTCGGACCAATGACATACTGATGCATATTGTCTATGCTGATCGCCAAGTCTATGCTAGTGGCTATGCGTATCAAAATGACAAAGTACATGTCTAGCTCCAGACATAATTGATTCTTTGTCTTTTCCTTGGTGAGTGTCCCAATGGATGGGATTGCATGCGTGTGCACAACAACATCCATGCTTCTGAACATCCATGCATGTGAAGCCTGCAAAATAGTGATGATATGCAAGCGTTCCTCACAGTTTTGGATCCGACTCTAGATGCGTGACCTCAACTCAATCGCCTTGGCCTTCATCAAATTGGGCAAGTGTAACGGGGTTCACTTATTTGTCATTGTCCATGTTTGCATGTGATCGACAACAGTATGAAAATTTGACAACATACGTGCTCTCCTCACAAAGCGTTGTTGCCCACCATTGAGATGGACAACTGCCTTACGCATTGTAGTGAATCTAGAGTACAAAATCCACATGACTGTCTCAAAGGACGATACTTCATCTAGTATCGCCTTATTTAGCTCTGCTCTAGCAAATCCTATAACCTATTCTCCTCCGTGCCTAGCCATTTGTAAATGCTTAGACATTCACTCGTTCTCTGCTATCAAGAAGCAAACACTTGAGCTAGTGGCTTCCACATATGCTCTAGTAGCATCAACCAATGTTATTGCATGCTTGCCCGCATCAGATATGATCACTCGTTCTTCAAACATCACAGGAGATGTGTGGACCTCTAGAGTAGTCGCTCTGCGCGATTGCACAACTTTATGTTGCGACTCGTCAAATGATATGTTGTGCATCTCTGATTTCAGATTGTCTCCAAGGATATCAGTATCTCCTTGGTCACGTAGGACTTGCTTTGCTTGTGGATCTAGTGAACCCAGTGGGTCGACCTCTTGGTTGTAAGGCATGCGGTTGATGTCCTGTTCTAACTCTAGCTGCTCCATCTCCTTATCCATCTGCTTAAGTATATGTTCAATCTGTTGACCTAAGTCCTGCTGCTACCACTTCTCACCCTATCTTCTTTGCGCTAGCTTCTCAGATGAGTCTACAACCTGTATGGGCATAGTTTCATCAATATGTAAATGTTGTGGCTCCTACTGTTTCTATCCCTGCTGCACTTCCTTCTCCCATCTGCACAACTCTTGTTCTTCTTAGAGTTGTTGCTTCAACTCTTAGAACTCCTTCATTGTTTCCTGCATCCTCTGTTTATCTCTCTTCCTTTATGCGTTCCTCTTGTCGCGTTGTTCCCTTTCCGCCTCTATCTCAAAAGTAGCTTTCTCCACAAGTGGGTATTCTTTGAACATGCAACTTTTCTCTGCCTCTGCACTGTCAACAATCTTTTTCTTGCCTTTGTCACTTGCAGGTATGTTACCCTCTGTTGCTGCTGATGATGGTGCTCTCCTAGATGTTGCTTCACTCTGCTTGGCTAACCGTTCCACAACTATGCCGACTGGTTCAACATTCTTGAGATTCTGTATGTTGTACAACCTGATCCGCAACGGAAGGGTGTGCGAGGGTGCCTTCTTCTTCCGATCCAATCTTGCCGACAGTCCTGTCGAGATGTGGTACGACACTTCTTTCATGACGAGCTTGTCCATGGAAAAATTCGGTAAATCATGCGGAAGCTTCTCCGCGCTATACATCGGTATGAAGGTGCCAAAATATGAGGCATACCAATCCACTATGTCGATTATTGCCTCCATTAATGCTTTCGACATGCAAGGTCGATCTGGCTCAAATATCATGTTGTACACCAGGGTGAAAAAATGGCTTAACAACTATGTGATGACTCCACGGAAGCTGCATTCATAAAACAATATGTAGTAAGTGTGTATAAAGGTTTCCGCTGAGGTACATACCCACTTCAATCCTGGGAACTATTGACACGCACGAATTGTATCCAGAATGTATGCAGATATGTAGATTTATTCTTGCTAAACTTTGGGCTAGTGTCGAGCTCCTTTCACCTATACTGGCTAGTTGGTCCAATGCGATCAGCCAACTCTGCGAGTAGGTCTTTGTGCTCCCTTGCCCATATAAGTGGCATACAAATATGACTAGGTATTGATATGCCTTCTGCAGTATCTTTGTCTTGTAAACCTGGTTGGGTGTCATCTTGAACTTGGCTGGCTCCTTCACCCAACTCTTCAAGAAATCCTTGGAGTTTGCACTACTGTTGGGTATGCTGAAGGTTGCCTCCATTATGATCACTAGCTTCAGCAAGTGGCACATCTGTTGATAGTACTGTGCCCTAAGGTAGCAATCTCTGTCCCGCTGACACTTCTTGATCAGTGTGCGAGACCATCCAATGTATCATGTCTGCGCTTGGAAATGCGAGATACCAACATGAAATCTGGTACAAGCCAGACTTGTGGATATTCACATAGATCCTGTGTCTTCAAGATCTTCACCAATGTGCCTTCGAATGTGCCATTGATATCCTACTATTTTAGCTTGATGTGTTTGTCTGCGATTTTCTTGGTGTATTCATAAATCGGCAAACTCATAGACACTTGCTCAACTGCATCTCCAGTTGCGCATTCGTTGATGTCCTTTGACCCTTCTCTCTTGGAGGCCATTGAACCTGATCTGCTGAGAGATGGATGAGGACATGCGATACCTTAGCACATGGCGACATGCATGGCAAGAAATCTATCAGTTGAAATTAAAGCAAGCTTGAGGACTGACATGAAACGTACTCGGGAGACTGATGTCAAGGATTGCATAATTTTCATCGGGAGGCCTTGAGACTAACTTCCGGAACTACGTAAAAGGAACTCTGTACTATTAGGAGGCTGGTTGGTTGTCGGAATTGTGTAATGCGCAATCTAGGCTGACCTGCTAGGTGCTGAGATTACGCAATGCAAAATTTCAATTAGCAAGGCATGCAAGCGCAAGCACTGCATTTCACAATATTTTGGGCCCATAGAGCACTTCGTCTTAGAATTGTTCAAAGAAAGCTTTGAGGATAGGGTATGGCAATTTTTTTACATTTTCTGGGAGGAAGGCAGAGCCTTCCCTATCAGAGATGCGCATTGTTGTCCAGGCAAGACAAGGCCCAAGCCAAGGTTTCCTAGACCTTTCGATGGGCAACTAAAGACATATGAAGATATGAATGCATGAATAAATTTAATGTAAGAAATATTGAATGATGATGCATGCAAACAACGAATGCAAGATTCTGAAAACGGGAGAACATGCATGTGTGTGAAACGGGTCGAGAAATTGGGGATCATTAGTCCAAAAACAATGTCATGCATGTGATAGCAGTGAGAAGCAAACAAAAAATGAAACAGTACTTGTACAAGCTAACATACATGCAAATGACAACAAGCATTCACAGAAATCAAGCAGACAACACTCACACGAGCCAAAACACGAAAAGGGACAAAAATGATGCAAAAGACATGTAAAACAAAATTATCTGTAAATAGCTGAGTTGGATGTGCCGAAGACTCCCATATGTGCTATGGGATGTCAGAGATCCAAGGTTGATGTGAAGAATGAGCTTTGTAGCGTCGAATAAATGAGATTGAGGCTTATGACGCGCATGCCACAAATCTAGGAAAAAGCAGCACTTGAAGGGTAGTTTCTAAAACGATCTTTGCATGTAACCTGTAGTTGCTAAAAATAGATCCATAAAATCTAGGGATGCATTTTGCTATTTCGGGAAAAGAATCCCATGCATGCAAATCAAGTATGTTGGGTACTAGATGAAACTAGTAAACTTGAAGGCACATGCAATAGCCTGCAAGACTGGGAGAGGGATTTGCATAGTTTATGGGTTGAGCGGGGTTGGTTGTCCCTGAGGGATTGTGCAATTTCTGGGGTCAGCAAGTGGATGCTTCTCAAAATTGCGCAATTTTTGGGCGTAGCTGCAGTGCTAGGCCAAATTGCGTAGTTTTCTCAAGGAAGGCTATTTGACTGCTCTGTGCAATCTTGGAGCCTAGCAGGCTGTCCAGTAGGTTTGCGTAATTTCTGGAGGGAAGGCAGTTTCCCCTCTTGAAATGCACTATTTTCTTAGGGAGCTATTCAACCAACAAATATCTTAATTCCGAAATGTAGCCTGTGAAGGGAGTGAAGCAAACTAACATGCAAAGGCTGGCAAGCTATTGAAAAACAGATGAAGCCTATGTACTTGACAGTGTAAGACATACTACTAAGGATGGTTAGTAGGGAGGCTCCAAAATGAAGCTAAGGGAAAAATTTTGATGGTGGTTGTAGTTGCTACAACACTTGGTGACGCATTGGTGGAACTCCAACTCTCTAAATGGACCTTGTTCGTGAGAATCAAGTCTAACGCCTTCGGAAGTATTGTTCAGTTCTCTGTTCATCTTATTTTCTACACTTTCTTGATTGAATATGTAACATATGCCAAGCTCTTGGTCAGTTGAAACACTTTCCAAGCCAAGCCAACATAGTTGTTTCTATTGGGATGAGGGTATATTGGTGCACAAGTCATATGATCGTCAGATTTTTAGTTTCATCTCTGGTGTTACTCCACGGTTAGCAGGCCTAGATAGTACCCCAATGAATTCACACAGGAACACAAGCATCACTTCGTTGTGAGTGGGCCTGGTCAATACCCTGGCAGAGTTACTTGCATCACATCTCTGCGTAAGAAGCCTTTTTCTCCTTTCTCCTTATTCATTTTCATTTTTCTGAAATTTTCTCATTTTCATTTTTCGTAATTGTGCATAGCTCTTATTCATTTCAGAGGCGGAAGAGGGATCCCAACTTATTGAGGGCAGAAGAGGTTGTTCCTTCAGAGAATTAGCTTATATATACCTTTGATGTGCTTGATAAGGTTTTCCCCCTCACCTTACTCTAGTTGACTGAGCTGATAAGGGTTAACCCAGAAACAACTAACAAGAGTAGGTAATACTAGTTAGCACGCAAGCATTGTGTTTTCATCAAGGTTCACTTCGAACAATATGCATTTTCCATTGATGTATCATGGACTGAAGAGACCAAGTTCTTCATACAAAGGTAGGACGACAGATAACCAAGTATTGATAACTGCACATGTCCTCTTGTACTTTACTCATCTTGTTTCAAGATTCACACACGGTTTCATGTGAAGCTAACCTACAGACATAACCAAAAAAACAAACAACAAAGGAAAAAAAATGTAGAAGTAAATGTGTAAGAAATGTAAGCAAGCAAGCAAACAAGAAAACAAACAAACAAAAAAATTATGAGGCAAACATACATGCAAGCAAACAAACCAAAAGAAAACACTACTACTCCTAAGCTAACGGTGCATGTGTCTACTCACGTGAAGTGATACCTCTACTGTAGGCACTGACGGATTCGTCGACCCATGTTGGTGAAGGCATGGTTCACGACCAACACAGTTTTGCGAACCAGCAAACAAGAAAGATATAACAATGAAGACAGACACACTCTAAGTTTAAATGCGTCCACAGAACATAAGTGAGTGGAAGTGCATGACATGTAATCCGTGGACTTACCATGATGTTGTGTGTCATTGTGTGCAGCTATTAAGCATACACATACTCTTTACTGTGATATGCAAGCAAATGAAAGAAGAAAAGAAAATTATGTCATGCACATGTGGTTGCTATGTAAGATTCCTCCAATGCATGAGCGATGTGATTGTGTAGTTCGAGTGGAGGAAGCACAATATGTGTGTGATATTGATCTTTAATGCATAAATATGAGTGATGAGGAGCCTTGGTTGTTTCAATAATTTCTTGATCCGAAGTGAAACCCACCTCAGGAAAACGAGGGCCTGACATAACCATCAGCGCGGGCTGAAGTGCTTCGACAGTCTGTGGGGTTTCGACATCATCGACATATAGATTATCATAAATACGGGTAGATGAGAAGCGAGAAAATTCACCCTCTGTGTTTCCAGAAAAGGTAGATGAAAAGTCAAGTGTATTTTCGAAGAATAATTTGCTCTCTCTGTTGTCGAATAATGCACTGACATCCGGTGTGTTCTACGAATGATCAACAACGGGTGCATGCATCGACGGGGATACACATGCAAAATCAGGGATGACATAATCACCAAAGATGTAAGGAAAAAATAGATGAGGCATGGACAGAAGGGAATCGTCCTTCATCGTGGGTTGATGTTGAGGGTCTCCGTCATATTCTTCATCAATGACAACGCAGGTTGGTTGTGCAACACCAACTCCGTCGATATGTTGATCCTTGTTCACAATAGGTGTAGAGTTCGGAATGGAAGAACACAAGATAGTGCAATTGAGAGGATCAATAGAGAATGAAGACGAAGGTTGAGGTAACACATGCATGTGAAAACCCATGGGCTTCGCAACTAAATCTATGCGAAAATTGAGAGAATTGATGTTGGGAGGATGTGACAGTTTAACGAATGTGTGTGCATGTTCTCCCACACCACCCTGTGGTGGTAGAGTTGCTTGATGAGGGAATGGTGGACAGTCACTTGTGACGACGACCATTTTGATCTGTGATTGCGCAACTCCATCACCGAAGTATGCTTAGTGGAGTTTGAGCTTGAACTTTTTCTTAGGATTGACATATTTGGTAAGAAAATATTCAAATCTGTACATGAGATATTGGTATTCAGGGAGCAATTTAATGACCTTATCTACTATTGCATAATCCTTGTAGTCCACAATCTTTTCAAATTTCAGCTCTGCGTCTGTTCCACTGTTTACTTGTCTTGTTTTTTGTTGCGTGGTGATATCCTGATTGTCAATTTGTGATTCTTCAGATTCGCAGTGACCTTCAGTGTTTGCGATATCAATGTTCATCGGATCCTCATCCTCTTCCTAGGTAGTCACATTGTATCATTCCAACGTGTGGCGCAACTTGGTGGTCCAATCTAGTTGAATTAAGTCCAAGGGATCCTGCAATACTCTAAAGGTTGATGCCTTGACTTCCTACAATGCCTCATCAATACTTTCAAACCCATCCTCAAAAGTAAATATCATCGAGAATCCCTGTTGCAAAATGTCCCATTCTTCAGTGCTATGACTAATCTCTATTTCCAAGTACCATTTCATCGGTATTACATCCAAAGTATGACAAAATAGATGAACCCATTCTGGCTCAAGCTTTGCTCCATAAACCTTAATCCATTTAGCTAGGTGATCGCGTGGATCATCCCTTCCATCAAATTTCTCTGTTAGCCGCACTTGTGGGTGACCAAACCATAATCTCGTCATCTTTCTATACATGCGCCAATCATCAAAACTATCTTTATGCATACCCCACCATCTCATAGGCATACCGCGTTGCGTCCAATCCAAGGTCTAGAAGCAATGCTTCTGTGGGACATCCATTTCGAATGCATTTAAAAGGTTATTGACATCAGTTAAACCATCATAGTAAGGCAAACTTCTTACCTCTGATGATACACATCGCAACAACTTGGTCAATATATTATAGCACAACGTAGATACTTCATGCAGTCGGTTATGTTAGTGCTCCCACTACTCATCTGAATTTGATGTGCAGGAACTTTCGCGGTCCCAGGTAATTCACCCATCTGCTGTCGGATTCACCTTATCCTAATCTTGCATTGTTACCTTGTAAATTTTGTCCAAATCATCATCTCTTTCATTATTGCGGACCGGTTCAGTATAGCGTGGTCCTTCTGCAGGATTCAGGGGCACTACTACAAAAAGAGCTTTCTTCCCACATAACATCTTCCGCTTCTTCAGATTGATTACCCCATTTATGTCAGTAGCCCAATTGATCCTAAGGAGCGCCGTGTAGGGATTGCTATCATCCACAATCTCTATCACTTCAAAATCAACAAATGCGCTCACACCCTCAATATCAATTGTCAGTCCCTACAATCTTCTTGTGGGGATGATTTTCTTCTAATTTTCCATTCTTAGTTGAACTGGAAATCACTGCAGTGCAGGTCTCCCCATCCTCTCCCATGTTTGTTTAGGAAAAACATTCACGTCCGACCTCAGATCTAGGATAACTTGATCCATCTGATATTCTCCTATCTACATAGTGAGCCTCATCTCATGCCCCATTCTTTCCTTATGCTTAGGAATCTTCCTGACTATGCATGGTCCTTAAGAAGCTTTTTCTTTTTTGGTGCACTTATTTATCAGCTCTTGCAGTCCCTTCACAGCGTTACTATCGTGCAACAACGTCATACAGGTCTCTGAGAAAGTAGTAAGCATGGAAGGGTCCATCTATTCTGCTGGCTTCTCATGACTTCCTGAGGTAGATGCCTTAGCGAAGTTTTCTTTGCTTCGATAAATTTTTCCTTTGTGCACTCTAGATCAAACATGATCTCCTTTTCTAGAACTTTGCAGATCCATTCACCTTCTTCAAGCTGCTTCCCTTTGTCTTCACCAGTCATCATTACAGTCTGTGGTTGTCTGTAACTCCTTAGACATTCGCTCATTCTCTACTATTAGGAAGCGAACACTTGAGCTAATGGCTTCGGCATGTTCCCTAGTAGCGTCGATCAATGTTGTTGGATGCTTGTGCACATTAGATATGACCATTCGTTCTTGAAACTGCGCAGGAGATGTGTGGACCTCTGGAGTAGCCACTGTGCAAGATTGCACAACTCTATGTCATGACTCATCGAATGATATGTTGTGCATCTCGGCTTCCAGATTGTCTGAAAGTTCCTAGTATCTCCTTGGTCACTCAGGAATTGCTTTGCTTTCGGATTTGGTGAAGCCGATGGATCAACCTCTTGGTTGTAAGGCATGAGGTCAATCTCCCGTTCTAACTCTGGCTACTCCATCTCTGTATCCATCTTCTCAAGTATCTGTTCAATCTCTTGAGCGAAGTCCTACTCTTGCGACTACTCACCCTGTCTGCTTTGTGCAAGCTGATCGGATGAGTCTACCACTTGTATGGGTGTAGTTTCATCAATCTCTGGATGTTCCGCCTCTCGTTGTGTCTGTTCTTGTTGCGCTTCCTTCTGCCATTTGTGCAGCGCTTGTTCTTCCCGTATTTTCTACTTCAAATCTTGCAACTCTTTCACTCTTTCCTCCATCCTCTATTTATCTCTCTGCCTTTGCGGGTTCCTCTTGTCGTGCTATCTCCTCCTCACCGCTATCTCCAAAGCTGATTTCTCCACAAGTTGGTCTGATTTGAACTTGTAGCTTTGTTCTGCCTCTACACTATCAACAATCTTTCTCTTGGCTTTGTCACGCATAGGTATGTTACCCTCTGCTACTGCTGATAATGTTGCTTTGCTAGATGCTGCTTCGCATTGCTTCACTAACGATTACACAGCTATGCCGACCGATTCATTTGGCCTAGAGAAGCTGTGACAATATCTCCGTGGGTCTTCCTCAACCCAATGAGACACCCAATGGATCCAAGGAAATTGCACTTTCACATATTGATCCTTTACAAAGCAATGCAGGCATCCGGATTGAAGCTTCTGGTGCCAAAAGTAAATCTATTCAACTCTTATGTTTCAACATCAGCATGCTTGAGATTTTGTATTTCGTATAACTCGATCCGCAAGGGAAGAGTGGCCCAGTGTGCCTTTTTCTTCCGATGTAGTCTAGTTGACAGTCCTGTCGAGATGTGGTATGACACTTCTTGCATGACAAGCTTGTCCATAGAAAACTTTGGCAAAACATGTAGATGCTTCTCCTCATTGTACATGCATATGAAGGTGCCAAAAGGTGAGGCATACTGATCCACTATGTCAATTAGTGCCTCCATTGTTGCCTGTGACATGCAAGGTGGATCTTGCTCAAATATCATCTTGTACACTGGG
Organism: Pinus taeda; assembly: GCA_000404065.3. Lineage (NCBI taxonomy): Eukaryota > Viridiplantae > Streptophyta > Pinopsida > Pinales > Pinaceae > Pinus > Pinus taeda. Next base: position 172,490 of record APFE031562085.1, on the reverse strand, counting down.
GTTTAGAAATGGTCTGACAACTCTGTGATTTCTCTGTGGAAGCTACATTCAGAAAACAGTTTGCAATAAGTGTGCACAAAGGTTTCCACCGATGTCCATGCTGACGTTAAGCCTCAGAATTGCTTATCAGCACAATTACATCCAAAATATATTCGGACATGTAGACTTATGCTTGCTCACCTTTAGGCAGCTTCGGGGCTCCTATTACATATTCCTTTAGCCTCTAAGCCAACATGTGGACTAGTTGCACACTTTGCCCTCACTAGTCAGTTGGTCCAGTGTGATCACCCAACTCTATGGGAAGGTCTCCGTGCTCTCTTGGCCGTATAAGCATCATGCAAAGATGACCAAGTATTGAGATGACTTCCATAGTATCTTCGACTTTTAAACTTGGTTGGGTGTCATCTTGAACTTGGATGGCTCCTTCACCTAGCACTTTAAGACATCCTTGGAGTTTACACTGCTACTGGGTATGATGAAGGGTGTTTCCATTATGATCACTAGCTTCGACAAGTGGTACATCTGTTGATAGTCCTTTGCCATGAAGGTAGCAATGTTTGTCCCGCTGACACTGTTTACCCCCATCACCTCAGGATCAGTGTGCGAGATGATCCAATGTATCATGTCCACACATGGAAACGCGGGATACCTGCAGGCAATATGGTATAGGCCAGACTTGTGGATATTCACATAGACCCTACGATCTTCAAGATCTTCCCCAAATGTGCCTCAGAATGTATCATTGATATCTTTCCATTTTAGCTTGATGCCTTTGGCTACGATCAACTTGGTGTCTTTGTAAATCGGAAAAGTCATAGACACTTTCTCAACTACCTCTCCAATTATGCTTCTGTCGGTGTCCTTTAACCCTGCTCTCTTGGAGGCCATTCAACTTGGACTACTGAGAGGGGGACGAACACTTGCTATACATGGAGACATGGCGACATGCATGGAAAGAAATTTGTCATTTGAAACCAAATGAAACTTGATGACTGATATGTAACATACTCGAGAGACTTATGGCGAGGATTGCGTAATTTTCACCATGATGCCTGGAGAATGACTGCCGGAACTTCGCAAAAGGCAGTCTGGACTATTGCGAGGCTTGTTGATTGTTGGAATTGCACAATGCACAATCTAGGTTGACTTGCTAGGTGATAAGATTGCGCAATGCACAATTTCAGTTAGCAAGGCATGAAAGCCTAGGGACTGCATTGCGCAATTTTCTGGGCCAGCACAGCACTATCTATCATAGTTGTGCAAAACAATCTTGGAGGAAAATGTTTGGCCAATTTTGTGCATTCTCTGAGAGGAAGGCAGTGCCTCCACTCTCAAAAATGCGTAATGTTGTATGGGCAAGACAAGGCTCGGGCTAAGGTTGCTCAGACCCACCGATGGGCGATGAAAACAAATGAAGATCTGAATGCATGGAAAAACTGAGTGTAAGCAAGAGTAAATGATCATTCATGCAAACAATGATTGCAAGATTCAAAAAACAGGAAAACGTGCATGTGTGTGAAACGGGTTGCCAATTCGGTGACCGTTAGTGCAAAAATAGTGTCATGCATGTGAGAACAATGAGATGCAAACAAAAACTGATGGAATGCTTATGCAGGCTAACATGCATGCAAACGATAGCAAACGTTCATAGAAATCAAGTAGACAACACTCACACAAGCCAAAACACAAAAAGCGACAGAAACGTTGCAAAAAACATGTAAAGAGTACTTATCTGGAAATCGCTGAGTTGAATGTGACGAAGACTCCTAGATGTGTTGTGGGATGCGAGAGCTCCAAGGTCAATGTGAAGAATGAACTCTGTAGCATAAAATAAATAAGTTTGAGGTTTATGACGCACATGCCACAAATCTATAAAAATGCGGCAATTGGAGCGCAGTTTCTAAAATGATCTTTGCATGTAACCTCGAACTGTTAAAAATAGGTCCCTAAAATCTAGGGATGTTTTTTGCTTGTTTCTTTTTACTATTTATGGAATATCATGCCATGCATGCAAATCAAGTTTGCTCGGTCCCGAAGGGTTTTCGGTCAACCTGAAGGCACATGCAACAGCCTGCAAGACTGGGAGAAGGATTTGCGTAGTTTCTGCGCTGCGCTGGGCTGGCTGTCCCTAACAGATTGCGCAATTTCTAGGTTGAACATGTGATTGCTTCCCATAGTTACGCAATTTCTCGATTGAGCTGCAGTGTTGGGCCAGATTACATAGTTTTCTCAAGGAAGCTTGTTTGATTGCTCTAAGCAATTTTGGAGCCCAATAGATTTGCGCAATTTCTAAAATGATCTTTGCATGTAACCTCGAACTGTTAAAAATAGGTCCCTAAAATATAGGGATGTTTTTTGCTTGTTTATTTTTACTATTTATGGAATATCATGACATGCATGCAAATCAAGTTTGCTCGGTCCCGAAGGGTTTTCGGTCAACTTGAAGGCACATGCAACAGCCTGCAAGACTGGGAGAAGGATTTGCGCAGTTTCTGCGCTGCGCTGGGCTGGCTGTCCCTAACAGATTGCGCAATTTCTAGGTTGAGCATGTGATTGCTTCCCATAGTTACGCAATTTCTCGACTGAGCTGCAGTGTTGGACCAGATTGCATAGTTTTCTCAAGGAAGCTTGTTTGATTGCTCTAAGCAATTTTGGAGCCCAGCAGATTTGCGCAATTTCTGGAGGGAAGGTTGTTTTCCCTCCAAAATTGCGCAATTTGCTGAGGGAGGTGCTCAATGAGCAAATAAATTATGTCCAGAAGAGCACCTTGTGAAAGGAGTGAGGCAAATTGACATGCACATGCTCGAAAGCTACTGAAAAACAAATGAAACATATGTACTTGATAGTGCCAAACATGTTGCTAAGGATGGTTAGTAGGGAGGCTCCCAAACAAAGCTAAGGAAAACTTTTGGAGGGTGGTTGTAGCCACTACAACACTTGGCAAAGACATCCTCTTAATTATCCGAAGTGGTTTCTCTGACTAGGCTGTTGCATTTAGATTAAATTCTAGACTGAGCAGGAATACATGTGCTAGGAATGGAATACTCAAAAGTTGAGAGTAGAGCGAATACCTTAATAGAAGCAGGGAAGAAGTGCATTCAGACCACCTTAAAACAATCAGAAACCTTTAAACAAAACAATTTTCATTCTATTTTTGATGTTTTATATTAAGGTTGTGTATATCATTTACATAAAGTCTTGTGTTATTGGTTAGTGTTATTAAGATGTTCTGTTGTTTTATGTTATTGGGTTTCCATATTTTTTTATTAGAGTGTTCTATGTAAAGCTTATTCTCTTTTATATTAAAAACTTACATTAGATGCCATAAATACAACTTGTGCTATATTATGTAATGGCCACATCCAAAAGTGTAATTGTCATTTCAAATGCTTAATGGTTGTGCATGTGTTGATATTGTTCAGAATATGATTTTCTATGAACTATGTTTCTGCCTCTGATATCATGTAACGTCGTCATACAAATTTTAGCTTAACAAAGTATGGTCATTGTAACTCTGGTTTTAATTTTGATAAAATTGTAGGAACGAATATTAAGCGAAGAGAATGCTTTCCTCAATAAAAAGGTGAGACGAAATTTCAATGCAAGTGTTGCCATATTGTAATTTTAATCATTACTGTTATTAAATATTTTATTGTATGAAGTTTCACTTTTTTTTTTGGGTTGTCTCATTTTTTTCATACTTATTATTTTAGTTTGTCGATCCTCATTCCGTTTCGACAACTCCTGGAAGTAAATCTGGAAGCATCCGAAACAGTGAAGTCGGGACACAACTAGTTATGAGACCGCCATGTACAAATGTTCATTTTCTTATTAATAGTTCTCATTGATAATCATTGTGTTTGTGACTGTGTTATCGATTTATCATGAAATCTTTATATTAATAAAAGGTAAAGTTGCGTTTCAGATCGCACCTAATTGTTAGCACATCCAAGAAATGGATGTTGCCAGGGGAGCTAAATGTTTTCTAAACCAAAGCGTGTCTTCCAAATTTAGTATGTAAGCTTGTTATGAATACATACTTTAACGGTTTTGTATTTTTTTTTTTTTTTTCCACTCTACCAAGAAGCATTACAAGCGGAGTTTTCCTCATTCATCATTAAGTTTATTTGAAATGGTTATGTGAATGTGTACTTACTCTAAAGTTCAACTTGTGATGGGTTAAACTTAAGAGGAGAGAACGTACTTAACGATTAAATCTATTTAAGTTGTAGTAAATCTAATATATCATTGATTTGAAATTAAATATGATAGTTGTATCTATGCTTATAAACGTGTGACATTATAACACAATTTAATATTATCTTTGTATTTACATAAAATAATTACATTTGAGTTTATATTTATGGGGTATGTTTTTGTAGTGGTTCGTTTAATTTTATGATTTAAATAATATAATATTATGATTACGGATGGGGTGAGAGATCATAGTCTAGTTAGTTAGCAGGGGAATCTTAGCAAGGTTGTGGAATAGGGGTGTAGGTTATAGTTTTGATGATCAAAATGTAGTATGATACCACGCATCCATTAATGTAAGGATGTTATTTATAACAACATAAGAAAGATAGGTGGCCCAATCACTCAGTACCCTAGGCGAACAATTTTTGACAGGGCAACCCACGGGATAGTGACTTGGGTTTGAAGCATGGAAAGGGCAATTCCTATGAATGCGGGATTATAATGAAGGGATGTAATTGTGATTTTTCATAATGTCTTATGGGTACACTATCCAATTCTTTGAATGATGAGACAATTACGATAAGAGGAAAAATATGTATTTTTTCTTTCAATGAATTTAGTTTAGTCATGCATTTCTACAAATGTCATCTTTTAAAATATTGTATTTACAGGGTTATTGAATGAGTTCCCTCCCAAGTTTGTTTATGAATGTATCTCTAATGATTTTAGAAATAATTTATTTCATGCAATGATACTCTTTAATTTAAAGTTCAACTCATCCTTTCTCTTATTTTATTTTTTGCAACGAGTTAGTTTATCAATCATTCATGCAATCTCCTTTCAATTAGACAATAGTTCTTAATTTACATAATAGTTCTTGGGTATAGTTAATACTCTTTTTGTGCACTTAGCTTACTGAAATCATCATATATTTGGTTATTGTTTCACATTTCTACAATTTGTCAGTACAAAAATTTATGTCTTAATGAGTTACAATAAACTCCATATATTCCTATCTGTTGCATTAATTGATCAATTGAAGGTACTTGAGGATGGGAAAGACTTTTTCACATTTATATAAGTGCCCTTCAACACCTTCATCCCTAAGAACACACATAGGATGCATAAAATGATTATTGGTTGGGTATGTTTCCTTTTGCAAAAATGGGGCATCCTCAAGCAATTCACAGATTGCATTAGAACAATTCCATATTTGCACTCAAAGATTGTTTATCATGTGTCGACAAATTACAATGCACACAAGACCCTAAAGATGGAATTTAGAAATTGCTTTCCTTCCTGTAAGTTAGAATTTATTGTTTGAATGTTCTCTTTTAGTTGCAAGTTGGTTTAACAAGCATAATAGAATAGAATTACAATGCAAAATTGCTTTCCTTCCTGTAAGTTAGAATTTATTGTTTGAATGTTCTCTTTTAGTTGCAAGTTGGTTTAACAAGCATAATAGAATAGACTTTCTTTTGTTCCATTTTTCTTCAAATGATTTTCTTTCACTTCTTATAATTACAATAAGTTTAGTTGTTCTTTTATATCATGTAATTAGATTAGGTTTATTTGTTATTCTTTCCTTTTTTGCAAATTAAAATAGGTTTACTTTCTGTCCTTTAGTTTTTCTGCAAATTTGAGTAGGTTTACATGTTGTCATTTGCTTTCATGCAATCAAAATAGGTTTACTTGTTTTCCTATCTCTGTGTATTTCCAAGAGCCTAGATAGTAGAAGTGGTATCTTTATGACTTAGTTTCCCTTTAGTTGCATTAGATCAACCAAAGAAGAATGCATTGCATGTTGCACACATTGTGTTGATCCATCTCAAGCTTTTACAAACCCAAGTTGATGATTAGGGCCGATATCTTTATGAGTTTCATCGTTATTATTGTAATATTGAGGCGCATCACCTTCTTAGCATCGTTTCCAAGGAGGTGTCAAAGTAGGTACTATTTTCATTTCTATCTTGATTAAAAAAAAAAAAAAACATTTCTTTCATGTCTCGTCGAGTTAGGAATAACACAGGAAAATTTATAACTAAAACCCCCACTCCTACAAACAACAAACCTTCACTTGTTGAGTATGAGCCTTAAACTTTATTTATAAAGGATATAAAGGCCTTTATAGGTGAGAAAGTGTGGATTTACGAGGAGGTTTTAGGAGGAGAAGAACCTCCATCGCTTAGTAATTCCATGGTTGGAAACAATTAACCTAAATTCTTTCCTATCATAGAGGCAAATGGGGAAGCCAAAATGAAAGATATCAACCTCACTATTCTTCTACAATTCCATCGAATGGCTACTGAGCACCATGACACTTTTCTATTTGAATTTGTTGTGGTTTGCAAGACATGGTTATACATCAATGAGTAGGAGCTCAAAATATTTCCTTCTACTCTCAAGCATGCATCCCTGCATTGGTTAATAAGCTTGGACTATATGTGTTGGCTTGATGGGCCCTGACCTAGGTTCAACATTAATTAGCCAAGAAAATCCCTACACTATTGGCCCTTTCGGCATCAATCTGCGGAGCACGTACTGAAGTCTCACCCAAAGCAGTATGGGGTGATCTAGGAACAAAGCTTCGACACCCAGAGATGGTAGTGATGTCATTTTATACCCTATCCCTTCTTTCAGGCAGGTCGATAAGCCTTTTAGGGATTATCGATATACTTGTCTTAGTAGTCCTCTAGATCTCCGCGAATGTCTACAAATGTCCTACGCGTACCCTAAATAGGCGGATCAGACACTTACATGCTTTTATAACTACCCTTACTTTCGTAATTACCCAGATTAGCTTCAGTATCTGATAATTTCAACTGGCATTAAGAGGATCTTCGTGTAAACAGATATTTTTAGTTGCATTCATATAACAAAGGAAAGCACATGGATTCGCACATCAATACAACATTGAAACATACATCTAGTATTCATAATAACATAATCATATGCATTTATAATAGAAGTAAAATATATCATACATAGATAATTCCAAAATAATTCTCTTTATTTTGCTTTAGATCTTCTTTACAAATTCTAATCGCCCTCTGCGCACAGCTGTAGGGGTTCGTGCACTCAGCTCAATAGTTCTACCCTAGGACTTTGAGTACACAGATGCAGAGTTGCTTTCCTACGATAAGTATCTTCGCTTTTGTCTCTCATAGACCCATTGCATTCATCAATGAATCAAAAAATATCAAGACTGATTTCCTTAGACTCTTTGAAGACTCTCCCTATTATACAATCCCATGGTTCGCGGACCATGGGTAGATTTGTTAAATCCAACACAAGTTACATAAAAGAAGGGCAGAAGAGCTTGCTGACTGTTTACATCTTCACACTCCGCGACGACAAAATGCAGAGACTTTACACTTGTTATACAAAACTTGGGCTTTATGCCCCAAAACTTGGGCTTTAACCCCATTACCAACAGGTCTACAACAAAAATATGGTGACTCGTCCCCGAGTCACTCTACTGGTGCAAAGATCTTGTCACGAAGACCTCCCATCTCCACTTGTACCACAACTTTAGTGGCACACTGTGTCGTCGCCTGCTTAACCTCCATCGGATGCTCCATTGCTGGTGCTGCACTATTTGCCTTGATTTTTTGTTTTGTTGCCTACAAGTTTTCCAACTTTCCTTTAATGGTAACCGTGAGCACGTTGGCTTCATCTAGCCAAGGACCCAATCTGGCCTTCAGTACTGCCTACCTGCACTTTTCTACGTCCACCTGTTCTTATAGTGCCTTTGCTTCCTGCATCTTTTGGAACCTCTATGTGATGGCAACAGTGCGCACCATTGCTCAGACCTCGTCATACCTCTGCTGCAATTCCCTTGCCTCAGTCTCTAATCTCTGCAGGTTGGGATCTTCATGTAGACTAGTAACTACTTCAAGTGATTGCTCAAAGAGCATAATGCAATCCTTCACTCGGGCACCTATTGTTGCAACTGCATCTTAGATAGTGGCCTCATGCTGCTCTTTGACCTTTGGTGGACTCAAAGGTTGGGAATTTAACTCAAGCTCTATAATATTAATGTTGCTCAAACTGAACTTTAGCCAAATTTGTCCTGGCATCGCGCACGCCTGCAACAAACTTCTGAATTCTGGTGTCGACTGGCGCATCTTTTGGGATATGTAGCTCCAGAACAATTCTGCATGATTTTGCTACCACAGCTGTGGTGTGCTTATTATTCTTCTAAATCTTCTTGAGAAGATCAATCATGGAATTCTTCTCTACAAACATCTAGGCATCGTCAACCTTCTGTTTTTTGATCACATTCAGCACGCATTGTTCTCGAGCCCGAAGTTGTGCAATCACACCGTCTTGCAAGGTGTGAAGGGATTCACTTGGATGCGTTGCCCCGCCCTACACCAGTGTGCAGTTGAGTAGCCTAGATCTGTAGCTGATGCAGACCCATTAAAATGAGGACCAAGGCTTGTTTATGTTGTTTCTCAAACTGTTACAACAATTCTGTGGTCGCGTCCCTTATTGTGTCCTCGATGTCATTTAGATCACCTTCTGTCAAAGTGGTCGGGTTGAGCGATGATTTATTGGCCTTGGAATTCTTCCGTGGCCCTTTTTTTCATGCTCCCTAGTGCGCTTAAGCCGGAATGGAGTAGTATCTGGGTCTGCACCGCCCTGTCCTGATTGCTACTCTTCTTCCTCCGTCTGTGGTGAAGGAGACTTCTGACTTCTGTCAGAGTCTTGCTATTCCTCATCTTCCTTCCCTTCTGCTGGCTCCTTAGTTGTGTGATCTTCTCTGGCTTTTTCCTTAGCCTTCTTTTTTCTCCTATGAGCCAATTGTTGCATCTTTAACCAGGCCTATTCCTTCTTCTATTTTCCTTTGGACTTACTGTACCCAGCTGACAAATCTGAGGTCGTGCACCACTTTTCTAGCCAATACTCAAGGACCACTGCGATTGCATCATCTGTCGCAAGGTATGGGAGATCATACCACTTTTGCTTGGGGTCCTTCAGTGCCCACATGGAGACATAGTGGAAGTATATCTTGAACCCACATATCCTGATAACTGCTCAAAGACAGTGGGTGATAGCCACATCTTGCATTTATCATGGGACAGATGCTTGCTTCCATCAACACCCAAAAGGTCTTACTATCCTTGATCCTTTCGGGGTCCTTTGTGGCCCAGAGTTAAGCGAACTTCACTACTTCTGGGAGATCTGATGCAGTCGGAGGAAACTGACTATCCTTCGATAATTCCCACGAGACCAGTACGATTGATAGCGAAAGCCATGCATAATGGAATGTCTTACTCTCGTCTTGTGCTTCTGTGCAGTTCGCGAGGAACTCACTACAGAGGTAGTGTGCCCAATTTAATTGTATGCCCTCCACGCACTGGGCTGCTAAGGGCACAAATAGTGTCGGGAGTTCATCTGCGTGACACTTCCTTAGTATTTTCCCAGCCAAGATCTGGATGGCTACCTTCACCGCGGGGCCGGTTATGCTCGAAATTGAGTAGCTACACATCGTCTTGGAAAGATTAAACTTGTCCTTCATACTGTCGGTGATGTCGCGGTCGCTTGTCTCTCCACCAAATGCCATGGCCGGATTCAACCTTGAGTGGGTAGCAATGTGATCCTATGGATCAGCATATCGGTGATCGATATTACGTCTCCTCATCATAGGCACCCGTTGTGTGCCAAGCATAACAACTGTTTGATCACTATCAAAGTTATGGGAGCGCGGTGTAATGCAACACCCATAGCAGGTTCAATAATCCTACCTTATCAACGCCTTTAATCTATTGCCTCAGCTCAAGTGCAGTCACACTAGAGTATTTATAGAAGACGCAGGTCATAAATGTGTCAGTCGCCAAGTGGGGGAATTGCTCAGTATCCACCAAGTCCTAATCCTCTAACTTCATATGTGGCATGTGCACCAAGCGCAGGCCTTCAAATGTGATCTTGTCAGGGAACAACGGGGTGTTAAGTAAGAATTGTCCCTCATCTAGGTCTTTTGGGACCTTTAACTTGCCTTGGCATGGAGGAATGTATTCTGGCAACTTAGAAATAGGGTCTACCTCCTTGATATCAATATCCTTTGTGCCCATACCAGTGTCTTCCATGCTATCATCGGATTCTAGATCTACTACCTTGCCTTTCTCCGAAGTGGTAGGCTTCTTCTTTCTCTGGTGGTTTCTCGGTGACTTGGGCACCAGCTCTGTTTCTTTTCTCTTGTCCTTCTTTGTCTTAGGACCCTCTCTGGTCAGCGTAGGCCTCAGCCTGGGCGACCTTGGTGATTTTGGCATTCTGCGGCACCTCTACACTTGTAACCTTAGGGGTAGGTCCCTTAGAGGCCATTGATCCTCCAACACTTACGGTTTCCATGAGCATTGACATGAGGCTAGTAAGAAGTTCCTGGGTTGCTTTAGGCAACTTGTTAAATACTATACTAGCCACCAAAGCCTCAAAATTGTCAGGGTTCATGTGCACTTGATAGCTCAACACCTCAATTCTCAGAATGCAAAGTGTTTTTCATTGGGCAGCCATCTGTAATTTGTAGGCAAATTTGAATTCGAATCAAACTGTTCCCCCCAAAAATCCACTCATAAATTCTAGATTGGCGGTAGATTTTCAAAGATTTCTCTCTGAAATTGCGACTTAAATGCCACCGCCTCGCTCCACTTAGCCATTTTCTCACTGTGAACTCATGAACAATGACCATAACAGTCACTTTTTTTATTGTCGTACGTGGTCTCTCCTCCTATAGTGCAGCTCACTTTTCGCTTTTATTGATAATGTGACATTTCTCCTTTCTACACAGTCTCCGCGTCGCATAGCTCTACAACCTAGGCAGTGTAGTTTATAGTCCCACACCTCCTTTCAACTACCTAGAGTGCTAATACTGTTCTTCCACCATATAGTCATTTGTCTGAATCCCTGGTGTATGGCTTCAATCAGCTGCCATTTACCTTCCCTAGAAATGGCTCTCCATTCAACTTCACCAGCTAAACTGCTCCACCGTTATTAATCTCCTTGATGAGATAGGGCCCTAGCCAATGCATCCGAAATTTTCTTGGAAATTTATCAGACTTCTTGTCATATAATAACACTAAATCATTTACCTTGAAGGGGCATAGTTTGATGGGCTGATCTTGCCATGCCGTTTTGTGCTCCTTTTTAACTTGCAAATGGAATCCAACCAAAAATTGGCGACTTCACTTGGTTTTATACTTCATATCAAGAAACCTGGCTCACCTTTGGTTTTCAACTTAGGGTTTCTTCTTTTTTGAATGATATTAATGTTTCCTAGTCTTTTAGCCCTAGATCTGATAAATTTCTAACTTTCGCAAGCTTTCTGGTCATTTCCGCAAGTCATAGGAACCAACCACGACAAAGGCGACACTTTTTTCTAAAATTTTCCGACCGGGATCCTCAGAACAGAAATCGCAGTTTTCAGCCCAAAAAGTGCGATCTGGGTTTTAGAATGCACCTTTAATCCTAAAAAGTGTGATCCTTGCACAGAAACGGGTCAGTATCTATGATGATACACACCCAAAACTTGAGGTGGCACCTATGTGGCAACTGCAACACGTGATCGTTTCCCGCACTTGTATTCAACTAGGGTTTTGGTGAGGTTTTAATGGTGCAATAACTCTGCCTCCTTCTCGAGGTGATCTCGGTCACTATGATAGGGTTCTATTGTGTGGTATTCGTGGGTTTCTTGGTCATTGTTACCACTGGTTTTGATCTTCTCCTTACCTGGTTCCTTCTGCCGTTGGTAATGTCCTGCTGCCTTTCGTTGTTTGCTCGTTCTGGTCTCAGCTCTAGTTCTATGTCTCTGGGCAATCTAAGGATGTTATTCTGACGAATTTGGTTGTTGCTTCTTGCATGGTTTCATGAAACAATGCTAAGCTTTGTGACTGTCCTGAGTATGCGAGGTTTTTTTGTGACTTTAAATGGTTTGTTGTATTTACTGGTTCGTTTCTGCTCCATTTGTTTGTGGCTACTGTTGGTGTTCTTTTCAGGTCCTCAGCCTGACTTCCCTAGTGATGGTTTGGTTCTCATGCAAGGTAACCTTTTTGTTCCAGTTTTAGGCTCCCTGTTTGCTCTTCTCCCACTAACAGTTTCGCTCCTTGTGAGCAACTGGGGTTTCGTGGCTCGAACGCTATCAGTTCTAGGTTTGATTGTGGAACGTACCCTCCGCTTCAGGTAACCTTTGGGATATTCTTCTGTGTTCCTTCTTTCAGTTTGCTCTCCGTGTACTGGTTATGCTGCCTCTCTAATCGTTGTTTGTTTGCTAAACAGGTGGTTCGCTCCTCGGTAGTGGCGGCGAGGGTTTGGTCCTCGATGGCCTCTGTTCCTTCACTCCTCCGTGTGTGTTGCCACTTGAATCGGGTAGTGTCTTTCCCGCTTATTTTATATAGTTCCTGTATGTCGGTTTTACAGAGGCGTAGTCTCCTTCTGTTCGTCCTCATTCCTATTTCTCCATCAAAAGTTCTGTGTCCTCAGTCCTGTTCGTTTGTTGAAAGTTCTTCTTGGGTCACAAAAACCCTTCTCGGCTGCAATAAAATGTTTGAGGATTGTGTTGGCGATTTTAAATTTTTTTTTGGAAGGCACTATGCCTTATGCTATGAACCTAGGTTGGGTTACATGATACTGTCTCTGGTTGTAATAAATATTTATGCAATATATGTGTATATATTTATAGAAAATGATGAATCTTCTATTTGTAAGAATTTCAATGTTTTGTTTTTGTAAAATGCTTGAATGAGTTCACCAGTAGTCTTTAGTTGCCTGATATGATGCACAGTCTCACTACAATCTTTCAATAATTAATTTCGTACATAGTACCAGTCATTCATATTAACAAATGTTGGTTACCTAAAATTCTTCCTTTTACTGTTTAAAAAAAATAAAGTTTTGTCAGAGGTTTACATTATCTAGTATCTATTCTCCTTTTTTGGCAGCAACCCGTGGTTCATTTTTTGATTGGGTATTTAAGCTGCTGGTAACTCATTTAGTTGAGGAACTACCTATAGTTGCAGTTTGCAATTACATTCCCTTTTCTGTTATTCAAATATTAATCTATTTAAGACTATTCCCTAATCTATTTACTTTTAAAAATAAAAAGTAACGAAATTGGCTGTGATAGCCTTCTTGAAAAGAAATATCAATAAAAATAAATGGAAAAGTAAATTTTGAAAGAAATATTAAAACAACATGTCCAGCTGTTGCCTCCCTAATTGGATGCTCCTGCATCAGGCTTTCGGGGTGAATGAAACTCATGGCTCTTTTCCATGAGCTCTTTAATCGAGTACCGGACGCGTTGTATCTATCCAACATCCAAACAAGAACTGTCCTCAATTGGACAGTCCTTCCACTTAACCAGGTATTGCAAGTACTCCTTTTGGCGTGTGTGCCTAGCTATTTGAGTCTCCAGTATTTGGTCAATCTCCAAAGGCTTGGCTGGTGGCATCTGTCTGATCCATGTCTCTGTCTTTTTGTCTCCCTAGGTATCCCGTGCGTGTCCTGTCGAGCCGTCCTCCGTGTTAGCAGAAATATAAGGGTATAGGTCCGCTACATTCAAAATGGGCGAGATCCCAATACCTAGGGGTAATTACAGTTCATATGCATTGGCAGAGAATTTCCGTAGTATCCAGCAAGGCCCCACCTTTTTAAATTTAAGCTTGTTGTATTCTCCTTTAGGAAACCTCTCCTTTTGTAGGTGTGTCAGTACCAGGTCTCCTACATTAAATTGCACTTCCCCTCATTTTAAATATGCCTTCTTCTTATATCTTTGATTGTTGTTTTGCAATTTTTCTTTCACCTGTTCGTGAAGATCGTTAATCATTTTGGCGTAATATTCTCCGTCATCACTCCTCTGTTCCAACCGACCAAAATCCTGCAACTTTTTCACTCCACGGGGGTGCATGCCATATAGGATTTGGAAAGGGCTTCTACCTATACTCCTATTGTGTGAATCATTATAAGCAAACTCCACTTGTGCAAGTACATGATCTCACTGTTGTGGATTTTCTCCAACTAGACTATGTAGCAGATTTCCTAGACTTCAGTTTACTACCTCCATTTATTTGTTAGTCTCTGGATGATAAGCTGAGCTGAAGTTCAGTTTAGTATCTAATTTTTTCCACAAAGTCCGCCAGAAATGTCCTATAAACTTCAGGTCCTTATCCGAAACAATTGACTTTGGTAAGCCATGCAGTCTGACAATTTCTCTAAAGAATAAATGGGCTATATGCGTGGAATCGCTGGTCTTTTTACAAGGAACAAAATGTGCCATCTTGGTGAAGTGGTCCACTACTACCATGATCGAATTGTATCTTTTCTGTTTCCTTGGAAAACCTAAGACAAAGTCCAAACTGACTGAGTCCCATGGCCTACTCAGAACATGTAGGGGCATATATAGTCTGGTATTTTGACTATGTCCCTTTGCCAGCTGACACATCTTACATCTAGACACATACCATTGTACGTCTCACCACATATTTTGCCAATAATAGAAATGACTTATCTGGTCCAAAGTATTGTCTATGCCAAAATATCCAGCTAGACCACCACTATGTTTCTCTTGAATTAAGTTCTCCCTCATTGAACATTCTGGGATACACAATTGTCCTCCCTTGAATAGAAATCCTTCCTGTATGTTATAATCTAACCACAAACTCTTGTCTCTCAACAACGGATTTTGGAAAGCTTCATATGCTTCTCGAAAATCTACATCTGTCTCATACAAATCTTTGAGATGTTCAAAGCCCAACACTTGCACTCTGCTTTCTTGTAAAATCAAACTTCTTCTGCTTAATGCATCTGCCACTTTATTGGCTTGTCCACTGATGTGTTTGAACACAAATGTGAAAATCTGGAGATATTCCACCCACTTTGCATGTTTATGATTCAGCTTATGCTGTTGCATGACATATTGCAAAGCAAAATTGTCTGAAAATAGAACAAATTCATTACCCAGCAAGTAGTGTCTCCAATTTTTTAGTGCTTGCACCATTGCATAGAATTCCTTGTTATAGGACGTATACTTTTGTCTACTCTCATTTAATTTCTTGCTGAAATAGGCTACCGATTTATCCTCTTGACTCACTACCTCAAAATGGGTCTTTCGATGATCTTGTTTTTCAACAGCTAAAATCTCTTTTCAGCTGACTCAGTCCAATGAAAAGGTTGATTTGCTTTCTTGATGGTGTCCACCATGGGTGCACAAATCCCACTAAAATATTTTATAAACTTTCGGTAAAAGCTTGCTAGCCCATGAAAGCTCCATACTTCAAATAAAATTTTTGGGGATGACCAGCTCACTATGGCTGCAACCTTTTTCGGATCCATCTTTAACTCATTCTTTGCAATCACGAATCCCAAATAAATCAACTCCTTATTACAAAACATACCTTTCTTCAAATTCAACTACAATTTATAAAGTTGTAATTTTTCCAAGACACACCTGACGTGTTGGAAATGCTCTTCCCTAGTCCTACTGAAAATAAGGATATCATCCAAATACACAATAATGAACTTCCCAATATACTCTTTCAGAATCTCATTCATTAAGTGCATAAATGTGGTGGGTGTATTTCTCAATCAAAATGGCATGACCAATCATTCATACAGGCCCTCATTGGTCTTGAAAGTAGTCTTCCACTCGCCTCCTTCACGAATCCGTATCTGATGATAACTTCTTTTTTAATTAATTTTTGAAAAATGTGTTGCTCCACTCAAGCAGTCCATCATATCATCCATTTGTGGTAAAGGGAACCTGTATCTAATGGTAATCTTGTTGATTGCTCAATAGTCGGTACACATCCGCCACTCTCCTCCTTTCTTGGGAGCTAAGACTTTTGATACTACACATGGGCTTAAACTTTCCCGAATCAGCCCTTTGTCCAACAATTCCTGTACCTATTTCCTAATTTCCTCGTTGTCCTTTGGAATCATTCGATAAGAAGCTTTGTTGGGTAAACTAGCTCTTGGGATGAAATCGGTATGGTGGCTAATACTCCGCTTTGGGGGTAACTTATTTGATAAATCATCTACTACTATATTGCTGAATTCCTGTAACATATCTTGAATTTCCTCTGGCAAATCCTTAATTTCCATATGAATTAATACTGTCCTTGGCCTCCGCACAATTGCAATCCTTATTTCATCATCTCCAATCTACTGTAGGAACTCTTCTCCCCCTAATAATAATGCCTTTGTCCCACTACTCTCTGTTGTGTCCTCTTTCTTCATGGGTACCAATGTATGCTTGATCCCATCTTTCGCAAACTTATAACAGTTTGTCTTCCCATCATGCACTACCTTCCTGTCATAATGCCATGGTCTACCTAACAGTATATGACACACATCTATCGGCATAACGTCACATGTCACCTTATCCTTGTACTTTCCAACATGAAATTCCACTTCACACTACTCTTCAACAAGCACTTGATGCCCTTTTTGTAACCAAGACACCTGATATGGTGTTGGGTGTTTCAGTCTTTTCAAACCTAGTTTCTCTACCATCTTAGTGGCTACCAGGTTATCAGTGCTTCCACTGTCAATGATTAGTTTACAACACTTCCCATGTGATTTACACACAGTCCAGAACAGGGCTTTCTGCTATGTTTGATCAACTAACTCTTTAACTGGCTTCAACAAGACTTTGTTCAACACCAAGGCCTCTCCGGTTTCAGGAATGTTCTCCACTTCTTTGGGTGGGGCCTCAACTTTCTCTGGTTGAGCAACATATGCTCCTCTTTATCCTGCTTGATCACTTTCAGGACATTCAAAATACCGATGTCCCCATTTGTGACACTTGTAACACCGATAGGCATTCCCTCTACCTCTGTCAATACCTCTCCCTCGCTGGCAAGGCCTTCCCCCTCTAGTGTTACCTTCTTTATCAGTTGACCCTGTGGTTTTTGAACTGCTGCCTTCCTCACTGCTGCTGGAAGTTCTGCCTTTGCCAAAGGACTGTCCCCTTCCTCGACTAAATCCACGTCCTCTCCTGGCATTCTGTCTCCTGGTGATCTTATCCTCTGATTTTAAAGCACTTTGATATGCTTCTTCTATAGATTCGGGAGAGAGAATACTGAGCTTATCCAGTATCTCCACCCATAATCCATTCACGAACCTTGTTGTCTCTTTTGGGGTATCTTCGACATAACTCGCTCGTAGATTCACTCTATAAAATTATTCTGTATATTCCTTCACAGTCATTTCTCTTTGTTTCAGGTTCTGTACCTGTCTATATAGAGCAATCTGATAGTCTTTAGGTAAAAATTTGCCTTTCATCTTGGCGATCATTTTGGCCCACGTTTTGATTGGTGGCTTATTTAATCTCCTTCGCTTTGCCTGCACACTGTCCCACCAAAATGCTACATGCCTCTTTAGTTTTGTAGCTGCAAATCTGACCCTCCTATCCTCATTGATTTCTTCACATTCGAAGTACTTATCCAACTCGCTAATCCAGTCCAACAATACATCAGTGGATAAACTACTCTCATAGGTTGACAGCTCAAGCTTCGGTTTGCTGCTTGCTAATAGAACATATTTCAACAACCTTATCTCTGGCCCTTCCTCATCAGACCCATCTGTTGTAGCTGTAGCTTCTTCTTCACTATCGTCACCACCCTCTAGATCCCTGCACCTCTCTGCTTCCACTGCTGCTAATCTGGAACTTAGGATCCTGATTTCCTCTTGTAATCCTTCATAGGCTACCCATGGAATAGCTTTATCTCGACCCCTTCTTCCTACCTCCATAATTTTTATTCCCTAAGGAAGGAACTGCTCTGATACCAAAATTTGATGACATGCCCCCAAAACCTGAGGTGGCACCTACGTGGCAACTGGCCCACATGACTGTTTCCCGCGCTTGTATGCAGCTAGGGCTTTAGTGAGGTTTTAATGGCGCAATAACTCTGCCTCCTTCTCGAGGTGATCTCGGTCACTGTGCTAGGGTTCTATTGTGTGGTCTTTGTGGGTTGCTTGGTCATTGTTATCATTGGTTTTGCTCTGCTCCTTACCTGGTTCCTTCCGCTGATGGTAATGTCCTTCTGCCTTCCACCATTTGCTGATTCCAGTCTTGGCTCTAGTTCTATTTCTCTGGGCAATGTAAGGATGTTATTCTGACGAATTTGGTGTTTTCTTCTTGCGTGGCTTCATGAAATGATGCTGAGCTTTGTGACTATCTTGGGTATGCAAGCTTTTTCTATGACTTTCAATGGTTTGTTGTATTTACTGGTTTGTTTCTACTGCATTTTTTTGTGACTACTGTTGGTGTTCTTGTCAGGTCCTTAGCCCAACTTCTCTAGCAATGGTTTGGTTCTCACACAAGGTAACCTCTTTGTTCTGGGTTCAGGCTCCTTGTTTTCTCTTCTCTTGCTAACAGTTTCGCTCCTTGTGAGCAGCTGCGGTTTCATGGCTCCGTGGTCGTGGCTCAAACATTGTCAATTCTGGGTTTGAGTGTGGAACTTTCCCTCCAGTTTAGGTAACCTTCAGGGTATTCTTATGTGTTCCTTATTTCAGTTTTCTCTCCATGTATTAGTTATACTGCCTCTCTAATTGTTGTCTGTTTGTTGTGCAAGTGGTTCGCTCCTCGGCAGTGGTGATGAGGGTTTGGTCTTCGACGGCTTATGTTCCTTCACTCCTCCGTGTCTATTGCGACTTGAACCAGGTAGTGTCTTTCCTGCTTATAATACATAGTTCCTATAGGTTGGTTTTACAGAGACATAGTATCGTTTTGTTGGTCCTCAATCCTGTTTCTCCGTGGAAACTTCTGGGTCCTCAGTCCTGTTCGTTTGTTGAAAGTTATTGCTGGGTCACAGAAACCCTTCTTGGTTTGCAATGGAATGTCTAAGGACTATTTTGGTGATTGTAATTTTTTTTGGGAGGCACTATGCCTTATGCTCTGAACCTGTGTTGGGTTACAAGATACTGTCTCTGGCTGTAACAAATATTTATGCAATATATGTGTATATATTTATAGAAAATGTTGAATCTTCTATTTGTAAGAATTTCAATGTTTTGTTTTTTAAAATACCTGAATGAGTTCACCAGTAGTCTTTAGTTGCCTGATATGATGCACAATCTCGCTACAGTCTTTCAATAATTAATTTTGTACACAGTACCAGTGATTCATATTAACAAATGTTGGTTACCCGAAATGATTCCTTTTACTGTTTAAAAAAAAAAGTTTTGTTAGAGGTTTACATTATCTAGTATCTATTCTCCTTTTTTGGCAGCAACCCATGGTTCATCTTTTGATTGGGTATTTAAGTTGTTGGTAGCCTCATTTACTTGAGGAACTACCTGTAGTTGCAGTTTGCAGTTACATTCCTTTTTTTGTTATTCAAATATTAATATATTTAAGTCTATTCCCTAATCTATTTACTTTTAAAAATAAAAAGTAATGACATTGGTTGTGACAACCTTCTTGAAAAGAAATAACAATAAAAATGAACGGAAAAGTAAATTTTGAAAGAAATCTTAAAACAACATGTCCAGCTGTCGCCTCCCTAATTGGATGCTCCTGCATCAATATGCGATTTCTGCGTTTTAGGTTTTTTCTTAGATATATTTCTAGGTTTTGTAGAGAGCTGTCTGTTGGGTGTATTACCTTTGTCTCATCATACTTAGGCCTTCATCCACTATGATTTGCTCGTCGAAGTCAAATTTAGCCTCCCTTAGGGCTTCTAATACACTTCCACCTTTCTAGGAGCAATTTAACTACGTGAGAAGTCTGAGTTTCTGCAACACTTTTAGCCACATTTTCCAGATCTGTAATGTTTTGTTTCAAATCTGTTAAGATAGGTTGCTACCATCCATAGTTTCACATTTAAACTTGTTTGGTCATTCCCTTAGGGTCCCGTCGGTTTCCCTAGGTGTTTCACCCATCTCCCTATCTTTTTGCAATGATCTTCCTCTCTGGCTTTTTGTTGTTGCTACACCACTTTCTAGAAACTTAGTGTCACTTGATCCCAGCCACACCTACATTCAAATCTCTTAACTGTTTCAGTGTATTGCCCATCGGTCTAGCCACCAAGCAGTATAGTGTTTGCAAACCCATTTTGGGTGGGTTTTAGTTAATTGTTTTGCTATTCATTTTATGTTATATATTTTAGTTTATTTTTGATAAGCTTTTTCTGTTTTTACAAACACAATCTAGGCTTAATGAATTAATACAATTACACACGCAAGTACACCTTAAGCGAAGGGCGCTTGGTTTACACCACCAAGCCAAGACTTTACATAATAAATGTATCTCCCCGCATCATAGAAAAAAGATATATTGTTGATATCCCTTCACGTTTTTCGTGTTCTATGTGTCCTACCACCATTGCACCACCAAGGCATGTGTCACGGATTTTATTAGGCCTTCACCCCTAGTTTCTTCTTGGGCATATTACCCCTCCCCATCGGGTTCAAGTTCATAACACTCTCATTCCCCATATCGAATCTTCTCCTGGTCCTTCTGCTTCCTCATCTGATTCCGCACCTGCTTCACCACATATCATCACCATGTCTGGACCTATATTTGGTGCAGGAACCCAAACTGGTGTTGGCTTCGGTTCTATACCGATGGTCACATCAAGTGGAACAGTCTCAAGAACCATTTCGGTAGCCCCCATGCTCCCCTTATGGCTGGGTTAAGTCTATCAGATCTTAACCAATTGATAAATGGCCCCATACACCATAATGTTGGTTGGCCCTCTATGCCGACTAAGCTTCCCTTAGACATCCCAAATTTTGGGAGTAATTCTAGAGAGGATCCTACCAACCATGTTCGATCCTTCCTCATGTGGTGTTCATCCAACTCCATAACTGATGAATCCATTCGTCTTCAGCTCTTCCAATGCACGATCATTGGAGATGCTGCAAAATGATATGTAGACTAGTCGTCCGCCTCTCATTCCATTTTAAGGATGCTTACTAAAGGGTTCCTTTCATATTTCTAGTTACCTCTCCGATACGACACTAGTACAGAGCAATTGACCACTTTCCGCCAGTCCTCCGCCACTCGCCTTTCTAACCATGTTCAAAAGTGGTGTTCAAGGAGGAGCACATGTCGTTTCCCGCCTTTTGAATACCATGTGTATCTAGATTGGTTTCTTAATATCCTCTTATCCCCCATCGGGAAATATGTCACATCCCAGTTTCCTTAGACTAAGGAAGAAGCTCTCTAGATCGCTTTGAGATATGATCTGATTTATGCATAATCTGGTTATGTCTATACCATCATTCCAGACCTCCCTCATCCTAGAAGTGCTAATGCACGGAGGGAATCTCATGTCGTTGACGATATCATTGGATCCCTTTCACACTCTTCACCATATTCTCAGCAGAGTTATGGATATCTACAGGGGGGAACCAATTCCTCGGACATTTATGCCCCTCCTGCTAGCAACATGTTTCCAAGGACCCAACCCATCTACCAAATCATTGCTCCTTCTTATGCACAGCCTGGCACTCCATCCCCTTAAGCATTAGCACTCCAGCCTCCCATGCATCCTTAGCCCCAACAGCCACCGCCCCCTCAAGGCCAGGTTTTTACACAGTAGAGTGAACCCCAGGGGAACCATCCTCACAACAACAACAACCACCAACAGGGCAACCAACCCAACCATAACAAGGCTATTTGTACAAACAAGCCTTGTTCATGTTGTGGTGTACATGGGAACTATACACATGAGTGTCCTCTTTTACCCAAGATGCGCCAAATATGAGAAGCTCAGGCATCTTCTCGAGGTCAAAAATTGCCTTAGAATCTCGTGCCACCTCAACCTGACGTCATCACAAATCCTTTCCCCCAGCAAGGATTTGTTGCTGCTCAACCCCATCCAGGTCAAGCAGGCCACCTTCCATAACCCTCTGGTCCCGGTGACTACCAAATCCTTATGATGAACTCTGATGAGGGTAACCCCTTCAATATCAACCTACAAGCTCGATCACATCAATATGACAAGTCCTCCACTTCGTCAACTTCCGAGTCTAAACGAAAGTGTCTATTGAGCCTCTTACGACACCAAGTGGTCCTTTACACATCCCTCAACCAAAGTTGAGGTCATTCCTAAGATCCCTGTCATGCGGAAAGAGTTATATTTGCGGACAAATCTAACCTCCCTAGGAGTCTAAGACTCTCTAGTGACAAACAAATCAAACAAGAGCAATCCTTCTCTAAACACACATTATTCTATGAGAATTCAAATGTTTTCTATCTTACCTTAGGTCCAACGCTTGTTGTAGTAGTCTAGCCTTGCTGATCCAGATGAGCTCCTCCTTCACTTTTAGACCTGCATACACTAACAAAGCAAACGATTACATAACACCTGAATATTCATCATAAAACAAAGCATATTCATCACATAGACCAAGGAGTACATGAAATAATTCATTAACAACAAATCATTGAGAAGAATGGATTTATTTGTATTAAGGAAACAAAAAAGGAACCATTACAACCTGAGCCTTGGTGTTGTGCAAGCTCCTCCCAGGGTCCAGCAAGAGATTTCCTCTACTTTGACAAGCTCACCCACTCCCACTATGGCAACAAGGAAGGATAGTGATCTCTCCTCACAAGTCAACAATGGAAGTCCTAATTCCAGCAGCATTTACCCTTTAGAATGTTCAGCTTTCAACCTCCCCTCCTTTGGCCCAAGGCCTGTATTTATAGTATTCTAGAGGAAGTTATTTAGTTCCAACATCAATAGGATACTCCCTCTTTTGGATGGGGTAGCTCCTCTCTTGATGGGATAAGCTCCTCTATCATAGGGATGCATGAACCATCTGGAGGCGCTCAATACACGTCCAAAACTCTTCTAGAAGGCTCTAGAAGTGACCACAAGTAACTTTTTAAAGATGAAACTCGCGCCTTTTGACCTTTACAGGGGTACGCACCCAACCTTTTGCTTACAGAGCGTACAAGTACGCAGGTACAATGTGTTTGGAGTGCGTACACGCAGGTAAGGTAGAGAGAACCTTACCCAGAGATAAACATGTTTTTTAAGTGACTTTCTCTCTTTTTGAAGTTTGACATGAAGAGCAGAGGTATGAGGCTTGACAAGGAGGATAATATGACTATTTGATGGAGCCATATTAACTGCAGGCAGTCATGGTGACAAATTTCAGTGTAACAGATTGCCCCCTAAAGTACGAAGCCTGTAATAGATAAGGGTGTTATATCATATAGGAAGGGTGAAGTACTTTATCATTTCGAGGATCATCTTGTGGAGAGGCCGGTCAGAACCTGCAATTTTCAACACAAAATACATGTATAAGATCATATCATCGCTGAGGTAGGCATTCCCATACTCAGATCAAAACTTTAACTATTGGACTAACTACTCTGATACAGGAATGATTTCATAATACACCATAATTATAGACTCGTGTTGTGGTGTACATGGGAACTATACACATGAGTGTCCTCTTTTACCCAAGATGCGCCAAATATGAGAAGCTCAGGCATCTTCTCGAGGTCAAAAATTGCCTTAGAATCTCGTGCCACCTCAACCTGACGTCATCACAAATCCTTTCCCCCAGCATGGATTTGTTGCTGCTCAACCCCATCCAGGTCAAGCAGGCCACCTTCCATAACCCTCTGGTCCCGGTGACTACCAAATCCTTATGATGAACTCTGATGAGGGTAACCCCTTCAATATCAACCTACAAGCTCGATCACATCAATATGACAAGTCCTCCACTTCGTCAACTTCCGAGTCTAAACGAAAGTGTCTATTGAGCCTCTTACGACACCAAGTGGTCCTTTACACATCCCTCAATCAAAGTTGAGGTCATTCCTAAGATCCCAAAGGGACCATTACGCCATAATGCGACTTCTAACAAAGCTGCATATATATATATATAGTATAATATATATATAATATATATATATATTATTATTAATATATATAGAAGACAACATAATGCAATCACCTGCCACCATGTCGACACAGGAAGTCCTCCAGTCATGCCCTTCCTGAAAGAAAGCTCTACTAGCTACCTTGGGTGTAGTGGATCCTTCTGACGATCATTTGATTGTCTTCCCGGTTGATACATCAGCTCATTCCGCATTTCCTTCATCAGTTGCTTTCCAGATACTAGTTAGATTCCGTAATTCCATCATCTCCAAATGCATTATTGAAGAAGGCACATCAACCTGTGTGATGTCCACTACTGTTTGGAAACAACTCATGTCACCCGAGTTATCCCCCTCAACCATCAACTTGTGTGCTTTGGATATACATCACTCCTGACCCATTGTCATGTACTGCAACTATCTAATGACCCTTGCATGCAAGACTGTCCATGTTGATATCGAAGTCATTGATGCCCCTTTGGATTACAAAATTCTCTTATGTCATAGATACACATATGCCATGTCAGTTGTCACTTCTGCAGTCTTCTGCAAGATATGCTTCCCCTAGGAAGGGAATATCATTACCATCGATTAGTTGACTTACTATGAGCTGAGATCCATGACCTCCCTCGAGTGGATCTCCAACAACCAATATTCAACTCCTTGCACCAGTGTCTCACCCAGAGTCTATAGGGATTCCTCATTGTTCACTTCCTTCCTTGGTTCTCAACCTCCCATCTCTGAACCTGCTTGCATGAGCGTTTTCATGTTACAAGCGTCACAAATTTCCCTTAAGAAATCTAGTACACCTGATCAATAGCCAGCTCCTCAACATCTTGTTGTTGCTCTTCCAGTTGAACCTGTAAGGACTCTGGACACCACATATCTCCACAATGGTATGATATTGTCCACTTTGGGCCTAAGCCCTCATGGATTTGGTTTTGGACTTACCCCAAAAGGCATCATACCAATGGAGATATTTGTCCATCCTTATATACCCATGATCCTCCCCACTTCTAGTCAATGTGGGACTTTGGTCGTATACCCAACAATCCTCCCCTCGAACAAAGGACCATCAAGCCTCCCCTCAAACGATTATCCATCCAATCCTCCCCTCGAACAAAGGACCATCAAGCCTCCCCTCAAACGATTATCCATCCGTCCACTCTCTACCAACCAGGATTCTCCGCTCCAATGCATTGGAAGCACACGCCTTACATGGAACACCAACTGCCTCGAGAGCTTGCTCTATCCCAGGTCAACTCCTCTTCACCGTGTTGGGACCAGGACACGTCCACGAAGAATCTGGAGCACACCGCCTGTCTAACCCAGCTCATCCACGGATCCCATCTTGATATTACCGGGGCCCACCACCTTCGTTCGACATTCCGAGGATTCATCCACTTGGCTAACTTCGGGGCATGGCTCTGATACCACTTGTAAGGACTCTGAACACCACATATCTCCACAATGGTATGATATTGTCCACTTTGGGCCTAAGCCCTCATGGATTTGCTTTTGGACTTACCACAAAAGGCCTCATACCAATGGAGATATTTGTCCATCCTTATATACCCATGATCCTCCCCACTTCTAGTCAATGTGGGACTTTGGTATTGTTGGCATTATGTTTCTAGTATGGTTATATGTTACAGATGTTGTACTTGATGGCAACACCCATGGCAATATGATGAGAATTAAGAAGTACGCAGGAGAACAGTTCAGAAGATGCGTACCCGCAGGTATGCCGTTCAGGGACTGCGTCCAGACACCCAGATTACCCATTCATGAGGTGCGTACCCCAGTGCACACATTTCAAGGCAGTAAAGCACGCACTCGTTTGGTTCCTTATGTTTAACCCTTGGTATTTAGCCGACGGTATTGTGTTATCATGGTTTTGGCCCGTGGTATTGATTTATTTCATTATTATTATTGAGCCCCATGATCCTTGATTTGAGGAAGAGCTTGCCTATATAAAGCAAAGGAGATCATTTGGCTTAGGTATGCTTTTGGGTTGAATATCTTAAGATCTGAAATATTTGTGTTATTGTTTCAAAAAGCTTGATCTATATGAAAGTGAAGTGGAAAGCGAATCTGTGAAGGGTGATCTCTCGAGCGCTTGATCAGATCTGGGCATCCGTCTAACTGTAGCACACAGGTGATATGCAAATTTGGCCCTAATCTGAGGTACACAGGTGTTTAACGGTGCCTCTGCATGGGTACACAGAGCAGAAGAAGGCGAGCTGCACAGGTACGCAGAGCAGAAGAAGGGTGACTGCGTGGGTACACAGAGCAGAAATAGGAGAACTGCGTGGGTGCGTAGAGCAGCAGTGGTTCAGGTGCGTACGCACAGAAAAAGTACGCTGCGCGACAATGTTTTTGGGTGCGTGCCTACTGTGGTAGTACGCGGCGCGACAGTGTTTTTGGGTGCGTGCCTACAGTGGCAGTACGCGGCGCGATAGTGCATTTGGGTGCGTACTATACGCTGCGCAGTAGAATATGCAGTGCGTGGTCACACAGTACAGCAGAAGGAGCTTTGCGGGTATACGCAGAGAAGCAGAGGATGAAGTCCGTAGCGACGCAGGCCAGTGAAAGGAAAACTGCGTATCTGACTTAAGATCTTCTGTTGACTGAATTTTTCTGTTGATAAGGTGTTCTGGGTTCAGTTCTGTTATTTTGATTTGGTTACTGCAGCTGACTGTAATTTATATGTACTTGATGATCATTCGAGGATCCAGTTTGAAAATTTATGAAAAGTGGTCCTTGAAAAGAAGTAGGGGGTTGTAGCTCCCTTCCAGGAGAGACTGGAAAACAAGAGAGAGTTATAGCTCTCTGCAGGTTGCAGCCTGCGTACTGGTAAAGGACTGCACCAGTACAAGACCATTGTAAAAGGAGTTTCTAATTTGAAAGAAGATAGAGACATATTGGAGCAAGTGGTTTTCACCCACATTGGGTTTCCACCTTATATATGGTGTTCTTTGATGTGACTGTCTATTTTTCTTGTTCATGCTCATTGTTTTATGGTACTGATATGCAAAAATAATTCAAAGTATA